>JBBDGP010001945.1:600000-847507 GCA_037952835.1 Lithobates septentrionalis
CCACTGGTTTGGTGTCTTCCATTTAGCTTCCAAACTTTGAGAGTGGTTTTCATTGGATTGGTAGTGTTAGATTAAGCAAGCCACTATCTGACTGTGACCAAAATGTAGGCCCAATTATATACTGGGAGATCTGTCTAGGGCAGCGGTCCCCTACCTTTTTGGCACCAGTGAGCAGTTTTGTGGCAGCCAATTTTTTCAGGGACCGGGGGAAGGAGGTGATATTCACGGAGTCGGTCCTCAGCCCCCTTCACTTCAAAACACCTCTTTACAGCACAGTCCCTTCTTTTATATCACAGTTCTCCCTTTAAAGCAGTCCCACAGTGTCCTCAGTTCCTCTCATAGCCCCCTTAACTTTACAATGCCCCTTTACCATGTAGTCCCCTTTACATCACAGTACCCCTTTACAGTGCAGTCCTCTTTACATTAATGTAAAGGGGCTTGCATTGTCAAGGGACACTGTGAGTAAAGGGGCCGTGTGATATAAATGGGACTACACTGTAAAGGGGTACTGTAATGATTACAGTGCAGTCCCCTTTATATCAATGTGCCCCTTTAAATTACAGTGGCCCTAGCAATCACATTCCCCCCATCACAGTTCCCCTTGCAGTCATGCCCCCCCTTTCCTCTCTAACATCATAGTGCCCCGTTCAATCTCTACCTCCCCTGCACAGTTCTACCTTCGACATATTAGAGGCAGTTTTCAGTCCATGTTCTCTCCCAGGTCACCGACGTTGTCATCCCATCAGCAGGGCAGGGGGCAGGAGGAGCTGCAGACCTGGACAGAGGGCAGGAGCTGCCCAACTTATCATTTTAACAAGAGGGCGATTACCCACTTGTTAATATGAAAAGACTCCCGCTCTCTGAAATTTCTTTGGTCTAGAACAAATCAAACAATCTACAAGAGGGGGGGACACCCATCGCACCCTGCTCCAATGAGAGGTGTGGTGGATACACATGTTAAATATCAGGATGCTGTTGGGTATGAAGATGCTAACCATTAAAGTCCCACTGATGCAACAGTGAAAAAATTGCAATACAAAATAATTAATATTTCAAAGATTTATTTCAAAAACAGTCTAACATCCATCCCATTGTTCATACCCAACGACATCCTGGTGTTTAGGGTGTGTATCCACCACACCTCTCGTTAGAGCAGGGTTCGATGGGTGTCCCCCCCTTTTGTAGATTGTTTGATTTGTTCTAGGCCGAAGAAATTTGGACAGAGAGCGGGAGTCTTTTCATATGTCTAAAACAAATCAAACAATCTACAAGAGGGGGGGGACACCCATCGCACCCTGCTTCAATGAGATGTGTGGTGGATACACACGTTAAATACCAGGGTGCTGTTGGGTATGAACAATGGGATGGATGTTAGCCTGTTTTTGAAATAAGTCTTTGAAATATATTAATTATTTTGTATTGCAATTTTTCCACTGCTACATCAGTGGGACGTTAATGGTTAAAATCTTGTGCTTCCGGTTTCAACCCCCTGTCACATGTGATCGTTTGACCCAGGTTTTGATCATCTCCATCTGTAACTAATTAATGAGATGATTTTTTTTATCAAGCTATTACTGCCCCTCTCATTTCAAGAGGGTTGTTTCTCTCTCTCTCTCTCTCTCTCTCTCTCTCTCTCTCTCTCTCTCTCTCTCTCTCTCTCTCTCTCTCTCTCTCTCTATATATATATACAGGTAAAAGCCAGTAAATTAGAATATTTTGAAAAACTTGATTTATTTCAGTAATTGCATTCAAAAGGTGTAACTTGTACATTATATTTATTCATTGCACACAGACTGATGCATTCAAATGTTTATTTCATTTAATTTTGATGATTTGAAGTGGCAACAAATGAAAATCCAAAATTCCGTGTGTCACAAAATTAGAATATTACTTAAGGCTAATACAAAAAAGGGATTTTTTAGAAATGTTGGCCAACTGAAAAGTATGAAAATGAAAAATATGAGCATGTACAATACTCAATACTTGGTTGGAGCTCCTTTTGCCTCAATTACTGCATTAATGCGGCGTGGCATGGAGTCGATGAGTTTCTGGCACTGCTCAGGTGTTATGAGAGCCCAGGTTGCTCTGATAATGGCCTTTAACTCTTCTGCGTTGTTGGGTCTGGCATTCTGCATCTTCCTTTTCACAATACCCCACAGATTTTCTATGGGGCTAAGGTCAGGGGAGTTGGCTGGCCAATTTAGAACAGAAATACCATGGTCCGTAAACCAGGCACGGGTAGATTTTGCGCTGTGTGCAGGCGCCAAGTCCTGTTGGAACCTGAAATCTCCATAGAGCAGGTCAGCAGCAGGAAGCATGAAGTGCTCTAAAACTTGCTGGTAGACGGCTGCGTTGACCCTGGATCTCAGGAAACAGAGTGGACCGACACCAGCAGATGACATGGCACCCCAAACCATCACTGATGGTGGAAACTTTACACTAGACTTCAGGCAACGTGGATCCTGTGCCTCTCCTGTCTTCCTCCAGACTCTGGGACCTCGATTTCCAAAGGAAATGCAAAATTTGCTTTCGTCAGAAAACATGACTTTGGACCACTCAGCAGCAGTCCAGCTCTTTTTTTCCTTAGCCCAGGTGAGACGCTTTTCGCGCTGTTTCTTGGTCAACAGTGGCTTGACACGAGGTATGCGGCAGTTGAAACCCATGTCTTTCAAGCGTCTCTTGGTGGTGGATCTTGAAGCACTGACTCCAGCAGCTGTCCACTCCTTGTGAATCTCCCCCACATTTTTGAAGGGGTTTTTTTTCACAATCTTGACTAGGGCGCGGTGATCCCTATCGCTTGTACACTTTTTCTGACCACAGTTTTTCCTTCCCTTTGCCTCTCTATTAATGTGTTTGGACACAGAGCTCTGAGAACAGCCAGCCTCTTCAGCAATAACCTTTTGTGTCTTTCCCTCCTTGTGCAATGTGTCGATGGTCGCCTTTTGGACAGCTGTCAAATCTGAAGTCTTCCCCATGTTTGTGTAGGCTTCAGAACTGGACTGAGAGACCATTTAAAGCCCTTTGCAGGTGTTTTGAGTTAATCAGCTGATTAGTTTGTGGCACCAGGTGTCTTCAAAATTTAACCCTTACACAATATTCTAATTTTGTGACACACGGAATTTTGGATTTTCATTTGTTGCCACTTCAAATCATCAAAATTAAATGAAATAAACATTTGAATGCATCAGTCTGTGTGCAATGAATAAATATAATGTACAAGTTACACCTTTTGAATGCAATTACTGAAATAAATCAAGTTTTTCAAAATATTCTAATTTACTGGCTTTTACCTGTATATACAGTGCCTTGCAAAAGTATTTGGCCCCCTTGAACTTTTCAACCTTTTGCCACATTTCAGGCTTCAAACATAAAGATATAAAATTTTAATTTTTTGTGAAGAATCACCAACAAGTGGGACACAATTGTGAAGTGGAACGAAATCTATTGGATATTTTAAACTTTTTTAGCAATTAAAAAACTGAAAAGTGGTGCGTGCAAAATTATTCGGCCCCTTTACTTTCAGTGCAGCAAACTCACTCCAGAAGTTCAGCGAGGATCTCTGAATGATCCAATGTTGTCCTAAATGACTGATGGTGATAAATAGAATCCACCTGTGTGTAATCAAGTCTCTGTATAAATGCACCTGCTCTGTGATAGTCTCAGGGTTCTGTTGAAAGCGCAGAGAGCATCATGAAGACCAAGGAACACACCAGGCAGGTCCGTAATACTGTTGTGGAGAAGTTTAAAGCTGGATTTGGATACAAAAAGATTTCCCAAGCTTTAAACATCCCAAGGAGCACTGTGCAAGCGATCATTTTGAAATGGAAGGAGTATCAGACCACTGCAAATCTACCAAGACCTGGCTGTCCCTCTAAACTTTCAGCTCAGACAAGGAGAAGACTGATCAGAGATGCAGCCAAGAGGCCCATGATTACTCTGGATGAACTGCAGAGAACTACAGCTGAGGTGGGAGAGTCTGTCCATAGGACAACAATCAGTCGTACACTGCACAAATCTGGCCTTTATGGAAGAGAGGCAAGAAGAAAGCCATTTCTCAAAGATATCCATAAAAAGTCTTGTCTAAAGTTTGCCACAAGCCACCTGGGAGACACACCAAACATGTGGAAGAAGGTGCTCTGGTCCGATGAAACCAAAATCGAACTTTTTGGCCACAATGCAAAACGATATGTTTGGCGTAAAAGCAACACAGCTCATCACACTCAACACACCATCCCCACCGTGAAACATGGTGGTGGCAGCATCATGGTTTGGGCCTGCTTTTCTTCAGCAGGGACAGGGAAGATGGTTAAAATTGAGGGGAAGATGGATGCAGCCAAATACAGGACCATTCTGGATGAAAACCTGTTGGAGTCTGCAAAAGACCTGAAACTGGGACGGAGATTTATCTTCCAACAAGACAATGATCCCAAACATACAGCAAAATCTACAAAGGAATGGTTCACAAATAAACGTATCCAGGTGTTAGAATGGCCAAGTCAAAGTCCAGACCTGAATCCAATCACAAACGCTCTCCATCCAACCTCACTGAGCTCGAGCTATTTTGCAAGGAAGAATGGGCAAGAATTTCAGTCTCTCGATGTGCAAAACTGATAGAGACATACCCCAAGCGACTTGCAACTGTAATCGCAGCAAAAGGTGGCTCTACAAAGTATTAACGCAAGGGGGCCGAATAATTTTGCACGCCCCACTTTTCATTTTTTTATTAGTTAAAAAAGTTTCAAAAATCCAAAAGATTTCGTTCCACTTCACAATTGTGTCCTACCTGTTGGTGATTCTTCACAAAAAATAAAAATTTTATATCTTTATGTTTGAAGCCTGAAATGTGGCAAAAGGTTGAAAAGTTCAAGGGGGCCGAATACTTTCGCAAGCCACTGTATATATATATATGTATATGTATGTTTTTTTATGTCATATTTTTATGCTTTTGATGAAGACTTAGGCCTAAACGCGTCAACATTTTTGGATGATGTTACTGCTATAATGCTACAATAAAATTTTCTATGGAGAAGCTGTCTAGAGTTACCGGTTTGTACTTGTTATGGATTCTCTGTGACCCCAATTAGCCAGAGCACCGACCACTCTGCACACTAACTACATTATACAGCGATGGCGCTTGGGTGAGTTTTCTTTTGCTACTCTGTCAAAATAAGCAGCTCCTCCCAGCCCCCTCTCCTGCTGATAGAACTACATTGTTGGCGGGGCAGGAAACCCATCAGAGAACACACAGGCTAAGTGGCAAGGCCACACAGCAGGAGGTGAGTGGTGACCGCGGTTCATGATAGTCCTGTCCAGACCGCGGTTGCTGCTCACCTCTTGCTGTGTGGCTCGGCTATTAATAGGCCACAGACCGGTACCGATCCATGGCCCTGTTGGTTGGGAACCCCTGGTCTAAGGGATAACTAGAGGGTGATTATTGCTAGGGATGCACCAATACCATTTTTTTTAACACTGAGTACGAGTAACGATATTTTTTTTAAAGTACTCGCCAATACCGATTACCGATACCTATTGCCTAGGAAGACTGGGTAGAGAGGTGGTAATAATAATAATAATACTTCAGTAAAAATAAAAAATAAATAACATAAATAAAAGTATAAATAAATGAATTGTTATTTATTGAATTAGTAAATGCAAAAATCATATCTAATAACCAGTCCTTAAAATGCAAAGTCCTTAAAATACAGACACTTGAATTAAGATAATATACAGGCTCTGCATAAAATCCCCAAATACCGGAAACACTGGGCAAAAGAGAAAACTAAACAAAGTTCCAGCTGATAAAAGTAGTTCACCTTCAATGTGGAATCAAGATTGTCCATTCACATGCTGCTATATGTGGAAAGGATCCCGGATGTATGGCTCAACAACAAGCTCCTGGCCAGGGAGAAAATGAGCAGATGTAACAGCCGGGTAAAAACCGGAGGAGCAGCTAGATGAGGAGAGCCGCCTGCAGCCGCTGCTGACAACCGGGAAGCCGCCGGACCATGCAGGATGACAAACCAGCTAGCGGCTAGTGAAAGAGAAAGGAGGAGGTGGGGAAGGCATCCGGCAAAGCTGGCAGGAGGGAAAGGAGGAGACAAAGGACAGAAGTGACAGCAGGCAGGAGAGAAGAAGGAGGTGGAGACAGCTGAAACGTCATCGGTTGTTAAGGACACGGCGGCCCCACTCCTTAACAACCGATAATTGCGGGCATACTTTTGTTACATTCCCCTGTTGACAGCTGAAAAAACTGAACCTGAAGGTATCAGTTTCTAGTATCGATGCATTTACACGAGTACCGATACTCGTGCAAATGCTTAGTATCGATACCAGTATCAGTATCAGTTTAACCTTAATTATTGTGATTCTTTTTTTTTAACAAGTAAGATTATTGTAATTCTTGGTGTACGTTTTGCCCAAATAAATGAGATATTTATTACAGTATATTGATGTCTGCAGAAAATGTATAGGGTGTTTGGTCTGACGTAGAAAATAAAGATAAATAAATTGACTTGGGTCAGAATATTTTTCTTAGTACGTTTAGACATTCCATGGTGGTAAGTGGAGGTGAAGCCTAGGGTGAACACCTTCTTGTTGATTGTCTAAGTATAGGAGTTAGATTTGTTGTAATATGTTGTTAGGCATATATGGAAATAACCACCCCCACCCGTACACCTAAATTTAACTTCTACAATTAACCTCCTGGGTGGGCCATCTTAAAAGCAGAGGAGCGTGGTGGGTGTCTGTCAGCTATGAGCGTACAAAAACAGCTTTTTATAACACCTTGCAAGTTATAGTTGAAGCAAAGCATTGTCTGATATTCCACTATGTATAATAGATATTGAGTGTACACATGTCTTTAGATACAAATGCCAGGTAAATCCTAGGTAACGATTTATGTGGTTTGGATTGACAGATAAATTCCTTACCTGTAGGATATTTCCACCACCATCTATTGGTCGAAGATAAGCTATGACTCAGCTAGCTAATTTGGGGGAATCTCTCACTTTGTTTTTTACCCGTGGTGGTGCACAAAAACAAAACACCTATAAGTGAACAAAAAAAAGTGCATGTAAAAAAAACACACAAAAAAGTGCACTTAGGGGTGTGTCTCTAGTCCACCTCCCAAAAAGTAGGACCCTTCCCTGACTCCCTGGAACACAAGGCTGCTGACAGGGCAAGGCTTACTAGTGGCCCACCTAGCCAAAAGGCCTGGCAGACACCTTTCCTCATGGTCAGCTGAAGCCAAACACTGAATACTAGGTGAGGGGCTCTCCTGATCTAGGGGATGAAGGAACCTATTGGTCACACATCGCCCCTAGACTTAAGGGTGGGCCTGAGGACCCACACCCTCCATAGAGGAAAAGGAAAAAAAACTCATACATAAGTGCAAGTGACACACACTTGAAGAAAAACAAATAATTAAGTGCCAGTGCAAGTGCATTGGCTAGGCAATGCGGTCTGGTAGCACAAATTGCCCTGGTCTTACAAGAGGAGCAGTGCATAAAAAGCGAGAAGTGCCGTAGCCATATGCTCATTCTCGCAGTGGGTTTCCCCGGCCTATAGTGATACTAAGAGCACCCCTGGGGCGGCCAACTCCCAGAGGACACTGACACCATGGGTTCTTTGCCTTCCCATGACCAGACTGGATAGCATCATTCACATCAGGAGGCTATGGGCCCCTCAAGTTAATCAATTATGGAATTACTTCTGTGCCCCACTTTACCCAGTGAGTGTCCCAGTTTTTGTCGCTCCAGGGCAAACCTTCAGAGCCCCCATAATCCCAGCAGAAGTACTTTACAGCCAGCCATCCCTACCAAAAGGCCAGGATGATGGCGGAGCATCCCTACTGGACACTGATAAGAACAGATGCTACACTTGACTGGGCTTAGTCCAGCCACCTATTTACAGGTTCATGGTAAAATCACCCCGTATCAGAATTTTGTCATGGTATTACTGGGCCACCAATAATATTATGGAGAGTACAATCCAACATAGGATCTTTACCCCATAGCATAAGTGAAATATGTAACATAGTAGCCAGCCCAGAGTTTTTTAAGGGGCAGAATCTTACTATTCTAAAGTTGGGTCTCTTGGATTTTTTTTTACCTAACTGTACACGAGGCTGGGTTCACACTGCAGACGTCCGCGGCTCGCAGCAGGGGTCCGGTGCATCTCTGTTCTCTGTTTCAGGGATGAATCAGGGCTGAGTTTTTGCCTAAATTCTGCCCTGAAACTGAGCCAAAGACGCACAGGACTCCTGTGCAAGCCGCTCCACAGCCGCACTGGAGATATGTGAACCGGCTCCATAGAGAGCAGGTCACAGTCTCCTGTCATGCGAATCACTCCGCATCCAATTTGCACTAGTGTGAACCTAGTCTGAAACATTTCTTTAACCACTTCCCTCCTGGCCTATAGCAGATTGATGGCCGGGAAGTGATTCTGTTATCCTAAATGGGCATCATAAGACGTCCAGCAGGATAACATGCTGACGCATGCCCGCGGGGGGGCGTGCAGCGCGGCGAATGCTGGTGCTGTGCGTCAGTCCGACACACTGCATCTTCGATCGTGTTAAGGAGCCTTTGACGGAGGCTCCTTACCACGTGATCAGCTGTGACCAATCACAGCTGATGATTGCGTGAACCAGGAAGTGCCGGTAAACGGCTTTCCTCGGTTTGCGCTGACAGCGAGAGCTGATTGCCGGCTCTCCCTGTCAGAGGGGGGGTCTGTGCTGATAATCAGCACATTGATTATCAGCACAGCCCCCATGAGAGGTGCAGATCAGCTGCCAGTCAGTGCCCATTATTAACGCCAGGCAATACCAATAAAAGTGCCAATCAGTGCTCACCACAGTGCCAATCAGTAATTTATAAAAATTTCCTTTGCGCTGGTAGATGTGAGAAAAAATAATTAATTAATACTAAATGGTGTAGAATAATAAATGTGAATATTGCAGCAAAATAAAAGTGCTCACACAACCACTTAATAGATAGATACTTAAAATAAATTTCGCGCAATATTAAGAAAGGTGATGTGTATTGTGCTGGGGTAGGGACAGAGAAATTATATAGTGGTATCTGTAATAGTAGGTAGGATCAACGATCTCTGTGTTGGAACATAGGTCTATTACTACTATTTAACAGTAAAGTGATGGTGCTGTATTAAAGTGAAAACGTGCTAATGTCTAAAAATACCAAAAAAGGTGATGAAGTGCAAACAAGTTGAAATACCATAAATTAATAATCGTGAATAAATACTGGTGAATAAAAAATCCTTATTTGAAAATCCTTATAAAATGAATAATTAATAAAGAGTGCAACCCATCAAAAAAGTCAATACATTATACACAGACAGATGACAACAGTGAACTATAATATAGTGCAATCACAATTCATCTAGATGTGCCTTTAAATAAGTGGCAGCATTGCAGGATTGAAAATGAAATAGTTCATAAAATCTTAGATAGATGGCGCTGTTGACGAGGTAAAAATAGTCCTTCTATTCAGATCTGTGTATGTTCCAAGTGCTGGATAAATTAATCCTATAGTGGTGCCTTATAGTTCAGTCTCACAGGACTCTCACCTTAAAGTAGTACAAATCAAGCTGTGGTAGTAAAATCCTTGAAGTGTGGAAGCACTGTCTGAAAGCTTCTCCTTCTTGGTGCTTAACTCTCCATATTTTCCCCTGTACTCCCTCCGCTCTGGTGCAGCTCGAACAGGGGGGGGGCAAAAATAGGGGAGGGGGAGAGAGAGAAGACAGGCTCCACTAGTGTGTTATTGTTTTAAAACCAAGGGGATATTTATTTTATTAATGCTCTTACATTTATTAGCTAAAAACAGGCAGAGTAAAAACGAATGAGAAAACTACTATTACAGATACCACTATATAATTTCTCTGTCCCTACCCCAGCACAATACACATCACCTTTCTTAATATTGCGCGAAATTTATTTTAAGTGCCAATCAGTACCCATCACAGTGACAATCAGTGCCCATCAGTAATACATGTCAGTACCTCATCATCAGTGCTGCCCATCAGTGCCATCTATTAGTGTCCATCACTGCCACCTGTCAGTGCCAATCAGTGCCGCCTGTCAGTACCTATCAGTTCCGCCTGTCGGTGCCCAACAGTGTCGCCTGTCAGTGCCCATCTGTACTACCTATCAGTGCCCATCGGTGCCACCTATCAGTGCCCATTACTGCCGCTTATCAGTGCTGTATATCAGTGCCGCCTATCGGTGCCCATCAGTTCTACATATCAGTGCCTCCTCATCAGTGCCCATCAGCGCCACCTTATCAGTGCCAACTCATCAGTGCCGCATCATCAGTGAAGGAGAAAACAAATTTAATTACAGAAACGAAGATAAACTTTTTTTTATTTCAAAAATGTTGGTCTTTTTTAGTTTGTTTAACAAAAAATAAAAACCCCAGTGGTGATCAAATACCACCAAAAGAAAGCTCTATTTGTGGGAAGAAAATGATAAAAAATTTAGTTTGGGTACAGTATTACATGACCGCGCAATTGTCATTCAAAGTGCGACAAGCTGAAACAAGCTGAAAATTGTCCTGGGCAGGAAGGGGGGAAAGTGCCGGGTATTGAAGTGGTTCATTTTGATTTTAAGTTGCTGACGTTCCAGAAGATTATAGTTAGGGTTGACATTATTTAGGTAGATTTAATTAATTTTTCCTGGTCTGGATTTCTAGCTGTAAAGCTATGTTTACATACTGTGAGAGCACAGTGGTGACACGGAGAAATCTTGTTGAAACACAGAAGGATTTATTGGTGTGGAGGTCACATCATAGAGAAAGACATATGTTATCATTTTAAACAGTTTAAGACACTGTAACCATAACAAATTTAGAAAGTGTTTTGTAGGAGACAAGTTGCCCTGCAAATTTCCTGTAAATGTAGCTGGGTCACTACCTTCATCTCCTGGTGTAATCCTGGACTCTGGACTATCCTTTAGGCCAACGTCCAATCACTGTCCAAATCTTGTCGCCTCAACCTCCTCAACATCTCCAAAATACGCCCCTTTATAACCAATGGCACCACAAAGCTCCTAGTTCACTGCCTGGTCACCTCTCACTTCGTCTAGCAAGCTCTTCACCTTCTCCCAAGCTTGCTTCCAGGACTTTTCCAGAGCCTCTCCCATCCTATGGAACTCCCTACCCCAATCTGTCCGATTATCTCCTACTCTGTTCGCTTTTTGATAATCCCTGAAAACCCTTCTCTGCAGAGAAGCCTATTTTGCCCACACCTAACAACTGTACAGTGGAGCCTCGGATTACGAGCATAATCCGTTCCAGGAGTATGCTCGTAATCCAAAGTACTCGCATATCAAAGCGAGTTTTCCCATCGAAGTCAATGGAAATTAAAATAATTTGTTCCGCATTGATTTCAAGGGGATGCAATGCCGCATGCGGCCAGAGGCAGGGGGGGGGGGCGCCAGAGAGCCTCGGAAACGGCCGAAAAGGCCCGAGGACACTTCGGCTGACCTCGGAAAACCTCGGAAAGACTTGCCGAGGTCAGCCGCGCTGTACTTGGGCCTTTCCGTGCATTTCCGAACGGGACGTTCGGTTCTGCTCGGCTCCGGCGACCCCTCCCCCCACCTTCGGCCTGAATCGTGCTCGTTTTGCGAGACAACACTCGCAAATCGAGTTACGATTTTTAAAAATACAGTGCTCGTATTGCGAAACGCTCGTTAACCGCGTTACTCGCAATCCGAGGTTCCATTGTACTTTATTTTCTCCATCAGCCCATCCCCCACAGCTATTACCCTTTGTTTCACCTTATCCTCCCTCCTAGATTGTAAGCTCTAACGAGTAGGGCCCTCTTATTCCTCCCATATTGAATTGTTTTGTAACTGTACTGTCTGCCCTCCTGTTTTAAACCCTGCACAAACTGTTGGCGCTATATAAATCCTGTATAATAATAATAATAATCTCCCTCCAGCAGTCCTAAGATGGGTACTTACTCTTATACGGTTTTTAGGAGTCTTCTTCTCTCAAATCCAGTGTCAAAACTTTGGTGAGTGGTGTACAGAATGGCAAAGAATGTTCATTAGTAATGCAATCCCTGATTTTATCAGGGCCCTGTACTAGACTTATGTCTGTTTTTAGGTGGTCTATTTTTGCCATCAAAGTGGATTGGTAGCTCGCTGAGATAATTAGGCTACACTGAAGACCAAAAACTATTCCTCTATGGTAGTTATGCAGCAGAGTTCAGCCTTCATGTATTCTCTCCGTTCACCGTCCTGGAGACACACATCCCCACACTCAACGTCCTCTACAGAGCCAGACTTTGGCACTTTTGTTCACTATATTGGAGATTCTGGGAATGCTTTGCTATTCATTGCTTGTTAAGGCTGAGTTCCACCAATAAAATCAACTTTACATAAATCCATAGCATTCTCCTTAAGCAACAACATTTGGAAACTTTTTTTTTTTTTTACTCAGTAACCACTGTTGCTATGGGGTCCCTTCTATTCTGCCACTTCCAGTCCACGGTGATTGAAGTCATGTCCTTCGGCGCCTGTGCTCGCATGTGCTCTTGGTCATCTTTCCCAGGAGTCAGTGGGCAGCGCCGAAGGCTAGAATCGCGTTGTTTAGAAACCGGAAAGACGTGAGCAAAGGCAACATCACTTCCGAAGGAGGAAGGGCGGGCCCTTCCTCCTTCGCCGACCGTTGTTATGGCAACAACATAATAATCCTTTCCCTGCACCCTGTGTAAACGGCACATGCACGAGAACGGGAGGTGCATGCTGGGTACCCAGCATCACCATATACAGAAAGAGAATGCTAGTGGGCTTCACATGCCCACACTAGAGATGGAAGTGCTCTGCAGAGCAGAAATAAAAAGTAAGTACTATAAAAAAAAAAGTGAATTGAGCGAGCGATTTCATTAATAACATGGATTAATAGTGTTTAAAATTGTTTAAAAGAACGGATTACCTTTAAAAAAAAAAAAAAAAAATCTGGGTGGAACTCCACTTTGAGGAGTTTATCCTGAAGTTCAATATATAGGTGTAGCGCTGGTATATTTGCCTTCTAATGCCATGTAATGTTAAATTATGGACAATACTATAAATGGGTATTTGGCTCCCTCTGCTGATGTACTATGCAAAAGACTTGTTTAACTTCCACATAATAGCTAAGCAGGAAGTGACTTAATTGTTTACGTTGAGAAAAGACTCACCTACCCACAATGCCCACTCACCTACCCATGAACACTGAGTGGCTGAACTGCATGCTGGGTAGTAATAAAAGGCCCAGCACGGCCATTTTCTGTCTCTTTCTGCTGGGACGCGTGGCCTGCCTACAGGGATCTGTGTGTGGGCGTCTAAAAGCCGCGGCCTACATTGTGCGGAGCGGAGCAGCAACTACAGAGAGAGCCTCATCACAACGTGCTGGAGCAGCGGTGCGATCTGACCGGAGGATTCAGTGTGCCTGAAGGAGCCAGACGGAGGTCCTGGTCATCTTGCGGAGTGATGCAGTGTGACGGAGCTGACTGGCAGCGGGACTGAGAATCAAAGGAGCGGAGGCATCCATCTGTCCAGGCCTGGTGTGGTGAGAGGGCTGTTGCCCAGAAGTTATATACCGCACTTCACACTATTAGACTAATCTTACGGCATTGCTGGGACCTGTAGTCCCGCGGAACAGTTCTTTTCAGTTGAATTGCACTCACATAGGCCACAAAGCCTTACTTCATTAATAATTGACTGACGCTGGGAGTACATTCCTAGGGAAGGAGTTCACAAATATATTGCACGATCGAAGTTACTGTACTGTTACTGTATTTTATTCTACACTACATCACTGTTTGGAAATCCTGCGGAATACAAATACTGCAGTATAATGGCTTGCTGAAGAAAAGAAGACAAGAGACTATATCCCTTACTGGCCTTACAGTGTTGCTACTACATACTAGAAACTGCAGGGGGAGTTTTGAGTAATTATATTGCATTATATCATCTTGTTAAATACTGTGTAGGATATTACAGATCTTATAGTGTCTGCACAGTGTGCTGGAAGTGGGAAGGTGCCCAGTGCTGAGATCTTATTGCCTGAGCATTAGTCCCACTTGGAGACACGCCTGCGGGAGCAATCCAGGTAACCCTTGTGTGATAGTTATTCGCAACCATTTGTTTCATTACCGTATTGTGTCAGAATTGTATGTCATTACGGTTCATAAGTTTATTGCTCAAACCAGTTCCAGTAAAACTTATATTTTGGTTTAACACAGTCTATGGAGAGGTTTGTTCATTCTCCAGACAGGTGTAGCAGTGTGTGCCCAGGTGACAACACAGGTAAAGTATATGTAATCTGTGATTATTCAATTGTCCTTTTATTTTTGGGTTTCGCACTAACACTGTTACACAGCTGTGCCAAGCGGGTTGAGCCAAATCATTGGGGGTGGAAAGAGCAGAGTACAGGCCCAATCAATTACCAGCAGCTCCTTCGGTCACAATTAAGTCACAATTCTGCAGAGAAACCAATTAGCTTCTAACCTCAGCTTGTTCAATGAAGCTTTGGCAATAAAACCTGGTTTCTATGCAGAATTGTGACTTATTTTGCCCTCTCTAGCTTTAGTAAATAAACCCCTCTATGACTGTGGAAGAGGGATCAGGGAATAAAGAGAGTCATCCCTGAGATCCTGTGATGACAAAATGTGGACAGGCAAGTTTTAGAAAGTAGGAAGCGACGTCTCATAGAGCTATAAGTTGGGTGACAACTTCCTCTGACAAGGAAGAGATAGAGGCCTCATTGGTGGGAGATGATCTATGTTAACCACAAACCTAATATTCCATATGCTCTATTGGAGACGCTCTATGTTAACATTTTACCTAATATTTTTATTTCAAAGCATGGCAACAATGTTCTCTCATGTTAAAGAGAAACTGTCAGTTAGGCAACACAAAAACATCTGTGGTTAATCTCACTCACCACCTCTTGGGTTGGCTGATGTTGAAGCTTCAGCAGGGGAATGACATCATTGGCTCCTCCCCATTGCAGTGTTTGGGCTTGTGATTGGGTGCTGAGACTCAAACACTCTCACACACGGGGAGATCTTGTGCTTTGCACCGTTATGCCTAGTACACACGATGAGAAAATCAGACAAAAAAATACAGCTTTCAGAGCCATTGTTTAATAATCTGATCCTTAGTACATTGCTTTCGACAGTCAACACATACTGTCATCGTGCATTGATACCCGATGCCTCCTGTGTAGTTCCAGCTCCTGTGAACTCAGAGGGAGGTGCTTGGAGTAATGCAGAGAGCGGGAGGTGAAGAAGAAGGGGGCTTCCAATGGCAGCGCTGATCAAAGACTGGGTGGGAGCACAGAGCTTGAGCACATGGTTGGATAAGGAGTTGAGATCGAATGATGAGTCTGTGTAAGGCAGGAGAGTGATGCAGAATGCAGGGGAGGGCAGAGAGCTGGAGCATTGTGTGTATAAGGCAGCAGTGTGATCCAAGGGGAGGGGGGCAGGGACCTGAAGCATTGCGTGTATAAGGCATGTAAAATTCATGTTATCGGTCTGAAATTGTGAGTTGAGTTGTCCATGAGGTCTGAAAGGTTGGTGACCACTAGTGTATATCCAGCTTAGAAGGTGGTTGAACTCCTCCACCCCAACATACTGGCCAGTTATTTCGATAGCAAGGAAGCCAAAGGGTCATATTGACAGATAGCCAACTAGCATTTGCAGCATGAGGTCAGCAATGGCAGCCTCCATTATTATCTCATAAGAGGTTTCCTTTAAATAGAACACTTTTAGGAATGCTTTGTGGTTGACCTTTAAAAAAAAATGCGTGGACTTACCAGGAGCACAGACACCTTCCAAGTGAGGAATAGTTGCCTTCCTGCTCCTCCAATAAAAATGTTGATAGTTAATAAAATTTGGCATAGCTCTCAAAAACTAATTAGCATGTACTAGAAGAAAGCCTTACCAGCTGTCACTGTTAAAGGCATGCAAATGATGAACATGCAAAGTAATGCAAAATAAGGTATTAACTGTTCACCATTAATATTAGGAAGAAGAAAGGATAGAATTATATGGTAATCTGTGTTCAGCCTCCATATCTATAAGAGAGCAGCACACAGATTTCTTACTGTTGTAAATAATAATAGGCAGGTTCTAGGCAAGCATGTAGAAGTTTAAAAAACATAAAAAGTATGCAAATATAATGTCAAAAGGGGTCATATTTTCTGGTAAAAAATAAATCAATGATGTACTACTTTGCTAAAACTATGATGAGATCTGACCTGTTGATAGTACTGTAAAAATATTGAAATAAACTTGTAGCGCTACCCCCCCGGAGGAGCCGCTTAAGTATGTTTGGTTCTGTATTCTGCCTCTCAACGCCAGTAACAGTCTCAGCCCCCTCTGGCACACCTGACAATAGTGTAACTGCAATGACCAATGAGAAACATACGTTATGATAAAACACAGAAATTGTCTTTACTATAAGGTTTCTGTGGAAAAGTAATAGCTAGTAACAATATATAGATAGTAATAGATAGTAACTATATAGATATATATATATATATATAGATATATATATATCCATATATGTATCAAGTGAATCAACTGAACAGTAAGTCCTCATGCACATGGACGTTTTTACAGCTGCTTTTTTGAGCTTTTTTTGCAGCTTAAAAAGGCCTGTCTATGTTAGTCTATGGCTTCATGCCCACCTAGGTGTTTTTGAGCTGCAAGTGACATAGGTGTTTTTAAGCTGTAAAAAAAACCCAGGACCAGTGGGTTCTGAAAGACGTTTTTCAGCTGTAAAAACGCTCTAACGCTGAAAACGCTGAAAAACGCTCAAAAACGTCATTCACCAACGTTTTTTAACGTTTTTGTTCCATTGAAAAAAAAAAAAAAAAAAATTTGAAAAAAAAACGCTAAAAAATGCTAACGCGGAAAAACGCTCAAAAACGCTATTGCAAAAACGCTGAAAAAAGTTAAAAAAATCACTGCAAAGATACTGGCGTTTTCATAACGTTATTTTAACAGCCTGTGTGCATGAGGACTAATAACTAAAACCAAGAGTAATATAGCTCAGTACTGTATTCAGGCTGCTTTCAGGGGATTCCAAACCTGAGAATAACGCCAAGAGCAGAGGCAAACACTTAGCAATGGCAACTCTATATCAGATTGGTTACCTCTTCATAAATTGTCTCTATGAGTCCAGGCAGGCAGCAGAGGAATGACCTCTCTCTTCTATCCCCTGACACCACAGGCCCAACTACAAACACTGTACTCAAATCAACATTAAATGGCTTAACTCCAAAGGTAAACTATCCCGCACACCCACTGCATATACAGAGCCCTGAGTATGTGTGTGTGCCCGTATGGCACCAGTAACTCCAGTCCCTTGGAAAAAGGATGAGGCCTTGAATGTTCAGCTAGCCACTTTAGTTGGTGCACTTAAACTCCTGCTTGGCTGTCAGGGCTGGGCTCAGCCCTTCCTTCTCTGAGCTGGCCGCTCAGCTGTCGGCTAATTGAAAGCTCCTTTCTCTCCACAGTGACTCAGCTGTTGATGATCTGCTAGTCAGTCCTGGCTACTTAAAGCCGTCCAGCTCACTTCATCTCTGCCATCGCCTTTGGTCACATCTCAGAGACTTTCTCCTGCGTTCCTGTTGAAGACTTGCTCGGCTGACGTCCCTTCTGGCTCCTGATCCTGCTTGCTGTACTATTACGTTGATCTCTGGCTCTCTGACATTGGCATTGGCTGACTACCCGATCTGGTTACTGAACTCTGGCTATGTATTGACTACGCTTACTCTGTTTACCTTTTTTTTATTATTAACAAATGTGATTAACTATACTTCTGTCTCGGTCTGATTCATGGTTTCTGACAGTAGGTGAAGGCTAGGGTTGTCCCGAAACCGATACTAGTATCGGTATCGGCACCGATACCGAGCATTTGCCCAAGTACTTGTACTCGGGCAAATGCTCCCGATGCTTCCGCCGATACTATGACAGTCAGCGGTGATCGGCGTGTGGGGGAGCTACAAGCTTCCCCCCCCGCGGCTTTCAGCGGCTTTCAGTGGCATACAGCGGTGATCGGTGCTTGTAACTTCACCACGCGATCACCGCTGACTGTCACTGCATCTTCCTCCATGCCCACTCCGCTCCTCTGTCCCCCTCTCCTTCTCTGTCCCCCTCTGTTCCGTTCCTCTGTCCCCCTCTCCTTCTCTGTCCCCCTCCGTTCCGTTCCTCCGTTCCTCTGTCCCCCTCTCCTTCTCTGTCCCCCTCTGTTCCGTTCCTCTGTCCCCCTCTCCTTATCTGCCCCCCTCCGTTCCGTTCCTCTGTCCCCCTCTCCTTATCTGTCCCCCTCCGTTCCGTCCCTCCTTTCCTCTGTCCCCCTCTCCTTATCTGTCCACCTCCGTTCTGCTGTCCCCTCCATTCCGCCGTCCTCCTCCTCCTTCCTTTGTGAATAGACAGAGTCATCTGACTCTGTCCATTCACATAACTGAAACATTGTAACCTCTTGTGATTACTATGCTGAATATAACCCAGTGAGGGTGTGAGAAAGAATGTCCACAGAAAATCTTAAATGGTATATTCCTCTGGTGAGAGTAATCCCAATCGTGAGATAATCAGTGTAAGGCTTGTCTGTAGTCAACAACAGCGGAGCTCAAGATATAAATGGGTACTCTTACCAGCTGTGATGGACCCCAAATGCCATACGACAGAGGGATCAGACAGGCTTGGGATCTTATATTATGTATATCCGATGTTGTTGTATTCATCAGATGTGAGGGCTCCAGGGAATGATCATGTAAAGCAGAAGGAAGGAGAAGGATTCCAATGGTGCAGGTCAAAAACCAATGACGTTTATTAAGAATAAAAGTTCAGATGGTAAACACCAATCAATAAAAGTGATCACAGGAACAAGTAAAAATTAAATAAAAGCAATGTGGGATACAAGAAATGCTAGCCCGCCCGGTTTTGACACTAAGGGGTCTTCAACTCCCCCTCGTGGCTGCCTTCTCTCTTGGTCTCTCGGATAACATCAAGGATGAGATAGCAGCTCGAGTTATACCCACTGAGCTGGAGAGGTTGATCACATTTGCCATCCTCATTGACTCCAGACTCAGAGAAAGACTCTCTTTTAAGGAGCGCTGGCGCAAGCCTCCTGTATATTTGTCTCCAAGCTTTGCAGTCCCACGCTTGCCTCCCTCACCATCCATGCCTCCTGGTACTGAGTCGGTCTGTGAAGATGAACCCATGCACTTGGGCTTCACACGTCTCTCTGCGGATGAGAGAGCCCTTAGGAGGAGGGAGAGATTATGCCTTTATTGTGGCCAGGCTGGTCACTTTTAGAAGTCCTGGCCTACCCATCCAGGGAACGCCTGAACATTGAGGTCCTGTCACGGACAGACCTTAGGTGGCGTTGTTTCGTCTACAGTTTCCCAGAAAGATAAGCCCCTGGTTTCGGTTACCCTGTCTTGGGCTGAGTCATCCATCGAGATACAGGCTCTAATCGACTCTGTGGCTGCAGGCCTGTTCATTGATGCTGCCTTTGTATCGAAGCACTCGATTACACTGCAGCTGCGTGACACTCCACTTGCCATTGAGGCTTTTGACGGGAGACCTCTACAGCCTGCCCATGTGACTCATGAGACTGTTCCATTGTCCATGGCCATGGGGGCTCTTCACCAAGAGATAATCCAATTCCAAGTTATTTACTCACCTAAGTTTCCGCTGGTTATTGGTTATCCTTGATTACAGAGGCACAACCCCACTTTTGATTGGCTCCATGCTGAGGTTCTCTCCTGGTCGCCACAATGAGGTAAGACATGCTTCCAAAAGATAGCCAAGGTCCTGTGAACCTCTTCACTCTCCTTTCTGCCGGAGGAGTACCGCGATTTTAGCGATGTCTTTGACAAAGGTCAAGCCGGTAGTTTGCCTCCACACCGGTTGTATGAATGCGCAATTCGTGGTCGGGTTGACCCTTTGTCGGTCTTGGAGGATAAGGCCATGAGTATGTTGTAGGCGCACTTTCTCGAGATTTCATCCGCAAATCCTCATCTCCTGCTGGTGCTGGTTTCTTCTTTGTGAAGAATAATGCCCCGTACACACGGTCGGATTTTCCGACCGAAAATGTTAGACGGGAGCTTGTTGTCGGAAATTCCGACCATGTATAGGCTTCATCGGACATTTTCCATCGGAATTTCCGTCACACAAAATTTAAGATCTGGATCTCAAATTTTCCGACAACAAAATCCGTTGTCGTAAATTCCGATCATGTGTACACAATTCCAACTCACAACGTTCCACGCATGCTCGCAACCAAGCAGAAGAGCCGCTCTGTGTCACAGGAATTTAGTAGACCAGACTGTGTGGACTGCACAGAAGGAACCAGAAACACAGGTAAGTGAAAAATAATGGTGTTTATTAAATGGGTGACAAATAAACGAAATATAACAGTGCAAAATAACCATAGACCCACAAACAAATGATAAATACAAATGGATGGGAAATACCGTAATCGTAACAAAAGCCAGGCCGAGGTCATACACAAGGAGGTCAGTCAGATGGGAAGGACGGGGATCCAACAGGACAGGGAGAGGATGGATGAATAGACTGCAGGGCAGGGATCAGGGAAATCAGGAAACCGGAGGGACAGGTCCAGGATGGGCTCAGGATAGGTATCGGATCAGGTCAGGACAGATGCAGGCTCAAGGTCAAGATAACAGGCAGCAAGATCAGGGCACAGGGAGAGATACACCAAGGCAAGGATGTGAGGGCTTGCCGTGTATTTATCAGACTGCAGTGATTTGACCTCACGTTACACCTGAGCGCAGAGGGTGCTGTCTGCTCCACACTGCCGGAATACACCCGCTGGTGGACACCGGTACTACGACCCAAGGATGCAACAGTGCCACCAGCCGGTGAGTCCTCTTATTACAGGTCTTAGGTGTTGGAAGACACCCGCTGGTGGACACTGGTACTGCCTTCCAGGAGACCGATAGCGCCACCAACGGGTGAACCTTTTCATGACAGTACCCCCCCTCAAAGGAGCGGCCTCCGGACGCTCCAACTAGATGAAATTGTCCAAAGTCCATGGCCTCAAATCGAACAACAGATGAGGGCACGTCAGGCTGGGCATCAGGGACTTCAGGCTGGGCATCAGGCACCATAGACTGGGCAGCGGATACATCAAACCGGACTGCGGGCACATCAGAGCAGACAGCGGGCATATCAGAGCAGACAGCGGGCACATCAGAGAAGACAGCGGGCACATCCGAGCAGACAGCAGGCACCGGGTCGTCGAGCTGGGCAGCAAGCTCCAGGTCGTCAGGCCAAACAGCGAGCACCGTAAGGGCAGGCTGGATCACAGACACCAGCTCAACAAACTGGGTAACAAGCCCCGGCCCAGTGGGCTGGGTAACGGGCCCTGGTTCAGCAAGCTGGACACCGGGCACTGGTCCAGCAAGCTGAATAATGGGCACTGGCTTAACAGACTCCGGTTCAGCAGACTGGGTAACGGGCACTGGTTCAGCAGACTGGGTAACGGGCACCGGTTCAGCAGACTGGGTAACGGGCACCAGTTCAGCAGACTGGGTAACGGGCACCAAAACTTCAGGCTGACACACGGGAACCGAAACTCCAGGCTGAAACACGGGCACCGAAACTCCAGGCTGACACACGGGCACCGAAACTTCAGGCTAACACACGGGCACCGAAACTTCAGGCTAACACACGGGCACCGAAACTTCAGGCTGACACACGGGCACCGAAACTTCAGGCTGACACACCAATATCAAGACATCCGGCTGGAAGGCAGGCACCGAGACATCAGGCTGGAAGGCACGCTTCGAGACATCAGGCTGGAAGGCGGGCACATCAGACTGGAAAGCGGGCACAGACTGGAAAGCGGGCACAGACTGGAAAGCGGGCACATCAGACTGGAAAGCAGGCATCGAGACATCAGGCTGGAAGGTGGGCACATCAGACTGGAAAGCGGGCACAGACTGGGAAGTGGGCACATCAGACTGGAAAGTGGAGACATCAAGCTGGAAGGCAGGCATCGAGACATCAGGCTGGAAGGTGGGCACATCAGACTGGAAAGTGAGCACATCAGACTGGGAAGCGGGCACATCAGACTGTGAAAATGTCCAAATTGGGCCCAAAGTGTCAATATTTTGTGTGGTCACCATTATTTTCCACAACTGCCTTAACCCCCTTGGGCATGGAGTTCACCAGAACTTCACAGGTTGGCACTGGAGTCCTCTTCCACTCCTTCATGACGACATCACGGAGCTAGTGGATGTTAGAGACCTTGCGCTCCTCCACCTTCTGTTTGAGGATGCCCCACAGATGCTCAATAGGGTTTAGATCTGAAGACATGCTTGGCCAGTCCATCACCTTTACCCTCAGCTTCTTTAGTAAGACAGTGGTCATCTTGGAGGTGTGTTTGGGGTCATTATCATGTTGGAATGCTGCCCTGTGGCCCAGTCTCCAAAGGGAGGGGATCATGCTCTGCTTCAGTATGTCACAGTACATGTTGGCATTCATGGTTCCCTCAATGAACTCTCCAGTCCTGGCAGCACTCATGCAGCCCCAGACCATGACACTCCCACCACTATGCTTGACTGTAGGCAAGACACACTTGGCTTTGTACTCCTCACCTGGTTGCCACCACACGCGCTTGACACCATCTGAACCAAATAAGTTTATCTTGGTCTCATCAGACCACAGGACATGATTCCAGTAATCCATGTCCTTAGTCTGCTTGTCTTCAGCAAACTGTTTGCGGGCTTTCTTGTGCATCATCTTTAGAAGAGGCTTCCTTCTGGGACGACAGCCATGCAGACCAATTTGATACAGTGTGTGGCGTATGGTCTGAGCACTGACAGGCTGACCCCCCACCCCTTCAACCTCTGCAGCAATGCTGGCAGCACTCATACGTCTATTTCCCAAAGACAACCTCTGGATATGACGCTGAGCATGTGCACTCAACTACTTTGGTCGACCATGGCGAGGCCTGTTCTAAGTGGAACCTGTCCTGTTAAACTGCTGTATATTCTTGGCCACCATGCTGCAGCTCAGTTTCAGGGTCTTGGCAATCTTCTTATAGCCTAGACCATCTTTATGTAGAGCAACAATTCTTTTTTTTAAATCCTTAGAGAGTTCTTTGCCATGAGGTGCTATGTTGAACTTCCAGTGACCAGTATGAGAGAGTGAGAGTAATAACACCAAATTAAACACACCTGCTCCCCATACACACCTGAGACCTTGTAACACTAACGAGTCACAAGACACCGGGAAGGAAAAATGGCTAATTGGGCCCAATTTGGACATTTCACTTAGGGGTGTACTCACTTTTGTTGCCAGCGGTTTAGACATTAATGGCTGTGTGTTGAATTATTTTGAGGGGACAGCAAATTTACACTGTTATACAAGCTGTACACTCACTACTTTACATCGTAGCAAAGTGTCATTTCTTCAGTGTTGTCACATGAAAAGATAGAAAAAAATATTTACAAAAATGTGAGGGGTATACTCACTTTTGTGAGATACCGTACCTAAATCTACTCCCACCCCCATTTTAAGCCTATTCTATCTACCCTGTAAAAAGGAAACATGTCTATACTTATCCAGTCTGACATCATTCTGGTCCAGTCACATGATCTTCACTGTAGAGGAGGGATAAATGACAACAGATGCCCCATAGTAGTTCTATGGGTGATGTCAGAGGCATAACCAGAACCTTCAGGGCCCCAGTGCAAGAAACCATGATGGGCCTCCTACCCTCCCCCTTCCATCCGAGCCCCGGGCTTCCAATTTTGGGAGGGTGTCCATGGACATCCTCCTAGAACCCTTACTCCCGCATACCCCCTGGGATGTGCATCCAGCGCAATCACAGCAGTCTTTTACCATGTAATCAGCTGATCACATGTAAACAAACTTGCTGGTTATCTGCAGCCCTTTCCTCCCACGCTGTGTCTGTGTAAAGGAAAGGACTGCCATTAACCATCAAGAATGTCAGTAAATTGCTTACATAATCAGTGCCCCAATCATCAGTTCCACCTATCAATGCTCATCAATGCCACCTATTAGTGCCCATCAATGCTGCCTATCAGTGCTCATCAATGCCGCCTACAAGTGTTACCTATTAGTGCTCATCAATTCCAACATGTACATGTGAGCGCTACAATCAACCAATTTGAAACAGTTAGAACCCCCCAAAAAAACATATATTGCTCTAATAGAGAAAGGATGAATAACTGAAGGGTAATTACATAAATATGATTTAAAAAATGATAAAAAATGAAACTGTAATAATATGATAATTAATCAGCACAAGCAGACTCTGAGCTGCTAAAGTCCAAACAAAACTAAATTTTAGTCCATAAGAAGCAACTGTAGAAGGCAGCCCTGTAGATTAGGATGAAGCAATCCTCTGGGTGCTGAAGGAGAAGAACAACAATGGCGCCACTCTAAGTGCAGTATTAAAAACGAATTTAATATATCTTTAAAATCAAGTACTCACAAGGGTACATGTAAACAGGCGTGTAGAAAATAAGTTGATAATGCCAGGTGTCCCAGATAGGGTGTCCAGTCACATCGTACGGTGGCGTTCTGGTTCATATGACAGGCTGCGCTGCTGGTTGCTTGCTGTGTCCTGCCGCTGGAACGCACTGTTGTCGATCCGGGGAACAGAGTCACTTCCGGGTCCGTGCAGGGATAGACTGATAGGCCTATCAGTCTATCCCTGCACGGACCCAGAAGTGACTCTGTTCCCCGGATCGACAACAGTGCGTTCCAGCGGCAGGACACAGCAAGCAACCAGCAGCGCAGCCTGTCATATGAACCAGAACGCCACCGTACGATGTGACTGGACACCCTATCTGGGACACCTGGCATTATCAACTTATTTTCTACACGCCTGTTTACATGTACCCTTGTGAGTACTTGATTTTAAAGATATATTAAATTCGTTTTTAATACTGCACTTAGAGTGGCGCCATTGTTGTTCTTCTCCTTCAGTGCTCATCAATTCCGCCTATTAGTGCCCATCAATTCTGCCTATCAGCACCACCTATCAGTGCTCATCAATGCTGCCTAACAGCGTCCGTCAGTGCCACCTATCAGAGCTCTTCAATGGTGCCCATCAGTGCCATCTATTAGTGCTCATCAATGCTGCCTATCAGCATCTATCAGTGCTCATCAATGCTGCCTATCAGTGCCACCTATCATCGCTCATCAATGCCACCTATCACTATCTATCAGTGCCACCTATCAGTGCTCAATGCCCATCAGTGCTGCCTATCAGTGCTCATCAATGGTGCCTATCAGTGTCACCTATCAGTGCTCACCAATGCTGACTATGAGTTCTGCCTATCAGTGCTCTTCAATGCTGCCTGAGTTCTGCTTATCAGTGTTCATCAGTGCAGCCTATGAGTTCTGCCTATCAGTGCTCATCAATGCCCATTAGTGCCACCTATCAGTGCCCATCAATGCCACCTATCAGTGCAGCCTATCAGTACCCATTAGTGCCTCATATCAGTGCTTATCAGTGCCTCCTATCAGTACCCATTAGTGCCTCCCATCAGTGCCCATCAATGCCTCCTATCAGTGCTCATCAGTGCAGCCTATCAGTGTCCATTAGTGCCTGTTAGTTCCCATCAATGCCTCCTATCAGTGTCCATTAGTGCCTCCTATCAGTGTCCATTAGTGCCTCCTATCAGTGTCCATTAGTACCTCCTATCAGTGCTCATCAGTGCCTCCTATCAGTACCCATCGGTGCCTCCTATCAGTTCCCATTAGTGCCTCCTATTAGTGCACATCAAAAAAAAAAAAAAATATATATATATATATATATATATATATATATATATATATATATATATATATATATATATAAGTAAATTTCTAGCTTAAAAAAATGATTTTAACTTGTAAACAACAAGTTTGAAAAAATAGGCCTGGCGTTTAAAGTGATTGTAAAGCTTCAAGTTTTTTTTTTTTTTTTTAATAACAAACATGTTATTCTTACCTCCACGGTGCAGTCCCTGTTGCACAGTGTGGCCCCGATCCTCCTCTTCTGGGGTCCTCCCCGCATCGTATAACCTCCTAGGAGAAGCGCTCTCCCGGGGGGGGGGGGTTACCTTGCGGGCGCGCGCCCGAATCCAGCATTTGCGTCCATAGACTCAGAATGCAGGACTCAGCCCAACCCCCCCCCCCCCCTCTTTGGATTTGATTGACAGCAGCTAGGATGCATAGGATGCAATACGAGGGTTTGCAACCCCTTTAATATAGATGAGACCAAAATGAGGAGGGGAGAAGGACGCCCCCTAAAGGAGAATTGTGCAAAAAAACAAGATTGGTTCAACCCACAAGTGCTTTTACTATTATTCCTTTTTATTGGCTTTTGGAATTTACAAATGCAGCAATTTAGAAATCAGATGAAAGGTTTAGAGCTGAAAAACACTTTTTAATAGATAAAAAGTGCATTTTATATACAACTATATATAGATCAGAGCAAAATGAGGGACAAATGAGGAGGACAGAGGGACATTGCTCCAAATCAGGGACATTCCATCGTAGTCAGTCACAGTTGGGGGAGCTATGCTTTAATGTGGGCGCTGTAAGTAACCATGCTGGCTCACAAAGCCTGTAACACAAGCTCAGGAGACAGTGCACTTGGCCACTGCACTTGGAATCACGACACTGCGCATTCCAGAATGTTCCCAGGGAGTAAAGCCCCCTGTTTACGTCCCTCCGCTCACGACGTCAGGACGTCGCTTGGTTGGCAAGCAGCGCTGCGAGCGTGCAGAACGTCTGGGGAGTCCTACCAGAGTACGCTGCGTCCCTCTGCCAACCCCAAGGTGGCGATCCGTCGGGCTCTAGCCAGCCCTACGCACTGCCGGTGTTTGACGTCACGTATTTCCACGCCCTCTTCAGTGTGGCGAGTGTGTGCAGCGGAGGACGTGTGTTCCCGGTGTTGGAGAGGAGAACGGAGCGCACCGGACAGGTGTGTGTGTGTGTCTTTGGTGATGAGGGGGGGATGGAGAGTATAAGGGGGGGGACGGTAGAGGAGGGAGGTCTCTGGGGAGGAGAGAGAGGACATCGGGAGGAGGGGAGCAGGCTGCGGCCTAGTGATAAGCGCCTCCTCGGCCTGGCTCTGTGGCGCTGTGTCCTCTGTGACGGGCCCGGAGTGCTGTGCACAGGCCGCCGTGCGGGCCTAGACGGGGGCCTGGAGTAGTGAGGGGCCCGGAGGGGGGGGGGGGTGGGTCTGTGGATTAGAGGGCAGTGTGAGGAGAGGAGGAATCGCTCCCCCTAGTGCTGGGAGAGGAGAGGGCAAGGCCTGGGCACACTACACATCCACACTGCTACCATCACCTCTACAAAACAATACATTCTCTATAGAAGAGCAGCATTTATTCTCTAATTATCTACGTATAGTCCACCTTTCGCCAAAATTAGACACTTGTCCTCCAGAAGATTTACCCCCCCACTTTCCTGACCAGGCCATTTTTTTTAATTTATTTTTTTTGCAATACGCCACTGCGATACTTTAACTGACAGTTGCGCGGTCGTGTGGCGCTGTACCCAAATAAAATAAGTATAAAAAACATTTCCCACAAATTAGAGCTTTCTTTTGGTGGTATTTGATCACCGCTGCGCTTTTTATTTTTTGCGCTATAAACAAAAAAAAAATCTTTATTATTATTTTTATTTTTTTTTTACTTTCTGCTATAAAACATATCCAATAAAAAATCTTTATACATTTAGTCCACTGTATATCCTGCTACTTTATTTTTGGTGGAAAAAAATCCCATTAAAGCAGATCTTCACACAATTTTGCAAGTTAAGCTCACTGGTTTATAAATATAGCACAGAGTGCTCAATGGACCCCCCCCCCCCCTTTTTTTTATTTTTTTGCTCGTACCTTAAAGTGGTGTTCCGGCCGAAATTATACTTTTTAAATAAAAATACCCCTATACAGTAATACACAAGCTTATATTATATAGATGCAAATGCTGGATTCGGGCGCGCGCCGCAAGGTAACCCCCCCCTGGGAGAGCGCTTCTCCTAGGGGGTTGATTGGTTTGTTCAGAAGTTTTATAGCGTCTACAAACTTTTTTTTTTTTTTTGTATTTACTAGTAGTGGCAGCAACTTTTATAGCGGGAATGCGATATTGCAGAGGACAAATATGACACTTTGCGTACGTTTTAGCGGCGCAAAGTGTCATATTTGTCATCTGCGATATCGCGTTGCTGATTGCCGCCATTACTAGTAAAAACAAAAAAAAAAAAAAGTTTTGCAGGCGCCTCAGCAGCGGTGCCCATTTGTTTCGATGGACAGGGGCGGTGGAGGAGAGGGTGTATACAGCGCTCCCACACCGCCCCAAAGATGCTGAATGCAGGACTTTTTCTAACGTCCTACAAGCGCAGCGCCCCAGTGTTAAAGCACTCGGGGCTCTCACACTGGGGCTGCAGGGGAGGCATTTTTCAGGCGCTATTTTTAGCACTTTAGTGCCTGAAAAATACCTTCAGTGTGAAAGGGGGTCTAATACAGTGATCAGTGCTTTAAAATATGGACTGTCACTGTACTAACACTGGGTGGAAGGGGGTTAAACATCTAGAGGTCGCTCTAAGGGTTAAATGTGTGTTCCTAGATTGTAAGCTCTAATGAGCAGGGCCCTCTGATTTCTCTTGTACCAAATTGTAATGTCTGCCTTTATTTTGTTAAAGGGGTTGTAAATGTTTGTGTTTTTTCACCTTAATGCATCCTATGCGCTAATGTGAAAAAAACACCTGTCAGTGACCCCCCCCCCCTGTTTTACTTACCTGACCCCTCGAACTTGACCCACGGGGATGTGCTGTTTCTCTGCCCAGGGTCCTTGGCTCCTGATTGGATTATTATTATTAATCACGATTTATATAGCGCCAACAGCTTTACAATGTAGAGGGGGTACGGCACAATTACAGTATAGTTCAATACAGAAGGGACAGGAGGGCCCGGCTCATAGAGCTTACATTCTAAAGAGGAGGAGGGGGTGGTGGTACAAAAGGTAATAGATGCGGGGAATGATTTGATGGGGTTGTTAGGTGGGTATGGGATAGGCTTCCCTGAATAAGTGAGTTTTCAGGGATCTCCTAAAGGTGGACAGGGTAGGGGCTGATCGGATATACTGGGGCAGGGATTTCCAGAGGATGGGAGAGGCTCTGGAGAAGTCCTGAAGACAAACATGGGAGGAGGTAACAAGGGAGCTAGAGAGCGGGAGGTCCTGAAAGGAGCGGAGGGGACGATTTGGGAGATATCTGCAGATGAGGTGGGCGATGTTGTGGATGGCCTTGCATGTTGTGATTTTGAATTTTTATACGGTGGGGTAGAGGAAGACAGTGAAGGGATTGGCAGAGAGGGGCAGAAGTCCCGGATTGGTTAGTGAGATGTATTAGTCTAGCACCAGCATTCATAATAGACTGAAGGAGGGATAGTCTGCATAAGGGTAGGCCATGAAGGAGAGAGTTGCAGTAGTCAAGGCGGGAAATAATCAAGGAGTGAATAAGTTGCTTTGTGGTGTCATTAGTCAGGAAGAGTCGAATTCTGGAGATGGTGCGGAGGTTAAGGCGGCAGGATTTAGTCAGTGATTGGATGTGGGGGCTGAAGAAGAGGTCAGAGTCAAGGATTGCAACTTGGCATGTGTGGAGGGACCAATGGTTGTGCTGTTGATCTTAATGGTAAAGTCATGGAGGGGGACCGGGAAGGAGGAAATATTACAAGCTCAGTTTTAGAAAGATTGAGTTTGAGAAAGTGGTGTGACATCCATACCGATATGTCATTCAGTAAGTTTGAGATCTGTGAGAAGATCGAGGGGGTGAGTTGAGGAGTGGAGACATAGATCTGGGTGTCATCAGCGTAGAGGTGGTATTGGAAGCTATGGGAGGTTATCAACTGGCTCAGGGAAGAGGTATAGAGCGAGAATAGGAGAGGCCCAAGGACAGAGCCTTGGGGTACTCCAACAGAGAGAGGAAGATGAGATGGAGTTGTAGGTGACACTGAAAGTGCGCTGAGAATAGGTAGGAGGAGAACCAGAATAAAGCAGAATCACGGAGGCCAAGGGAGTGTAGTTTGCTGAGGAGGAGCAGGTGATCAACTGTGTCGAAGGCAGCAGAGAGGTCTAAGAGTATGAGTATGGAGTAATGGCCATTGGATTTAGCAGTTAGTAGGTCATTGGTGAGTTTTAGTAGGGCAGCTTCAGTATTATGCTGTGGACGAAAGCTGGACTGTAGGGGGTCGAGAAGGTTGTTGTCCGTGAGGTAGCGACCCATTAGGTCATGGACAAGGCATTCGTTGGCCATTGGCTCCCGCTGCTGTCAATCAAAATTAATAACGCAAGTGCCGGGGGGCGGGGCCAAGTCCTACATTCGGCTTTTATGGATGCCGAATGCTGGACTCAGGAGCATGCCCGCAAGGTAACCCTCTCGGGGAAACGCTTCTCTGAAGGTGTTATTAGATGTGGGAAGGAGCTGCCGAGGGACCCCAGAAGACCAGGTTCGGGGCCACTCTGTGTGCAAAACGAGCTGCACAGTGGAGGTAAGTATGATGATTTTTTTTTTTTACCTTCACAATCACTTTAAGCTCTGCACAAACTGCTGCTATATAAATCCTGTATAATGATGATGATAATAATACAGGGGGTTCCCGGGTTACAAACAAGTTAGGGACTGTAGGTTTGTTCTTAAGTTGAATCTGTTTGTAAGTCAGAACAGGTACATTTTTTAAGTGTAGCTCCAGCCAAAAAAACTATTAAGCTTTTTGGATAGCATAGGGAGAGGTTAACACCCCTGTAACATTTGTTTTGCTGTCTGCTCCTGTTCAGAAGATTTCACTTTCTGTCCCAATCACAATTGGATTTTGAAAATTTTGGGTTGTTGTGGAAACAAGCCTTGGTGATAAAGCATCAGTGGAGGTACCTTTTCCCCATAATAGCTCTTACAGGAGTGAATTTCCCTTCCTAGGGGTAGATTTCCTCCCACTTCCTGTTGTCTCCCTCCGTTTGTAAGTAGGAGTCGTTTGTAAGTCGGATGTTTGTAACTAGGGGACCCCCTGTAGCTGGTGTTTTCTTACTATGGGGGAGGTGCTTGTACTATGAGGGCCAGTTCACGCCACATGAAGTCCAGTGCGTGTGGGTTTTTTTTTTTTTTTTTTTTTTGTTTCTGCATCAAAAACATACATTGAAAGTAGGTTATATGATTTTCAATGGCGCAGTTCACAGCAGTGGTTCCAGAAAAAAAGTAGAACATGCTGCATTTTTCCTGGACTGTACTGGAACGCATAAAAAAAAAATAAAAAAAAGCACCAAAAATGCACTGAAACACCGACATCCTTATTTAAGGTTAAGAAAGAAGAGGGGGAGGAAAAGCACTGGACTGCTTCAAAAACACACTGGAACAGATCAAAAACACACATGCAGAAAAGCATCTTAACCTCATCCGACCTGCGCTCCTATGGTGTGAACTGGCCCTGAGAAGGCATAGATCCTAATACCAGCTTTGCAGAGATACAGGATCCATGCCTTCTGTACTGACAGAACGGCGATCTGCCTTGTTTTCATAAAATCATACAATACAGCGCTCGCAAATATATATAATAGGTGATCTCAAAATCTAAAAAGAAAAAGGAAAGCTTTGTTGCAGCTGCAGAGTGAAAGTACTGTACTTTAGTAATATATAACCAGGTGAACTGCGCTGGCAACTATATGTAAATAAAAATATACCAGATCAAAAAACACAAATAATAAATATAGAGGTAACACGAATAGTGAATATAAAGGTGTCAGAGAACTGGGCATGCACCCCGCGCAACTCACCCAATAGTTTGTGAGAATGCGCTGGACTGTACTACCAGAACCACAAGACCTTCCATATAAATGTAATAAATCAATTTGTGTGCATAATTGCTGCAGAATGACAGAAAACGGGAGCGTGCAAAGGTGCACTATCTAGGTGAAAAACCTTCACTACAATATAAATAGATTGGTATGCATATTAGACAGGTGCATCTATAAAATAACAAAAATAGCGGTTTGACATAACACCAGTGCAAGGAAGAGAAATAAAATAAATATACTCTCAAAAAGTTCACAATCAAAAATGACTATGGAGCGATCCCCTCAGGAAATGCCAGGTGGGAAAAATGATGAAACGTCAACAATAACCAAATTGTAAACAGAGAGAAACGTAGCTGATGGTTAAAAACCCCTTCATGGGAGAAGCAATGGGCGGACTTCCAGCTTTTTCATCCTTATAATCAAACAGGGCTTGTGATGTAACAATGTAGAAATTGCTTGGAAGAAACCACAAAGCACACGTTCCACCAAAGGAAAAAAGAGAAGCATATAGCATAAAACCTTAAGATACCAGGGGTCACCTGCGCATAAATGCGCTACTCACGGGACCGGTAAGCAAAGCAGGCATTCAGATATTTGGTCGGTTCGCCGCTCTCCGGCGTGCGTTGGTGGTGGAACGCACGCCGGAGAGCGGCGAACCGACCAAATATCTGAATGCCTGCTTTGCTTACCGGTCCCGTGAGTAGCGCATTTATGCGCAGGTGACCCCTGGTATCCTAAAGTTTTATGCTATATGCTTCTCTTTTTTCCTTTGGTGGAACGTGTGCTTTGTGGTTTCTTCCAAGCAATTTCTACATCGTTACATCACCAGCCCTGTTTGATTATAAGGATGAAAAAGCTGGAAGTCCGCCCATTGCTTCTCCCATGAAGGGGTTTTTAACCATCAGCTACATTTCTCTCTGTTTACAATTTGGTTATTGTTGACGTTTCATCATTTTTCCCACCTGGCATTTCCTGAGGGGATCGCTCCATAGTCATTTTTGATTGTGAACTTTTTGAGAGTATATTTATTTTATTTCTCTTCCTTGCACTGGTGTTATGTCAAACCGCTATTTTTGTTATTTTATAGATGCACCTGTCTAATATGCATACCAATCTATTTATATTGTAGTGAAGGTTTTTCACCTAGATAGTGCACCTTTGCACGCTCCCGTTGCCATTTTCTGTCATTCTGCAGCAATTATGCACACAAATTGATTTATTACATTTATATGGAAGGTCTTGTGGTTCTGGTAGTACAGTCCAGCGCATTCTCACAAACTATTGGGTGAGTTGCGCGGGGTGCATGCCCAGTTCTGACACCTTTATATTCACTATTCATGTTACCTCTATATTTATTATTTGTGTTTTTTGATCTGGTATATTTTTATTTACATATAGTTGCCAGCGCAGTTTGCCTTGTTTTCATAGACAGATCGCTGTTCTCCCTCTGTACCGAAGGATCAGTGAGTACCGGTGGACATGGAGTCCGTGTTATTCGCTGTTCAGCTCTCAATGTGTATAATCACAGCGGAAGCTGGCTGCACGCCCCAGAAGTGCAGGATCATGTACTAGGTACAGGGATCCTGCGCAGCAGAGCCACCTTGTCAGTCAGTGTATATGTAAGTTATACGGTCGGCAAACGGTTAAATGGTAAGTTCACCTTTTTTGTAAATAAGGACCGCTTTTTCCCAGGAATCGTTCCTGTGCCATACACACGCGGAGCCATTTGTGCCCGTTCATTTTGGGCTGAAACTCACTGGACCGCATCAGAAGTAGTGCAACCGGATCGCATGCTACTTCTGTACCCTGTGATCGAGGGCAGCAAGTAAACGCACTGCATTTAGGGTGCCGTTTAACCACTTGCCTACTGGGCGCTTTCCCCTCCTTCCTGCCCAGGCCAATTTTTACCTTTCAGCGCTGTCACACTTTGAATGACAATTGCGTGGTCGTGCAACCTTGTACCCATATGAAATTGTTATATTTTGTTTCACACAAATAGGGCTTTCTTTTCATGGCATTAATCCCCTTGCCCAGTGTACGCATATATGGGGCCTCGGCTTTCGGGGGTTATACCGGGATGGTGCCTGCAGCAGCAGGCATTATCCCGGTACTGTTTTTTAGAGCGGGCGATCAGCTTTCCAGGGATAACAACAGATGCGGCTAAAAGCTGCTCGATTGTTATCTGGGAGGAGCAGGATGGGACATCCCCCCCCCCCCCCTCCCGCCACTCTGACTGGGCCTCCCGTCCTACCAGGAGACCCGATCCGGCACTTCCGGCGTCTAGCCACAGACTGGACCGAAGCCGTAAACGGCTTCAGTCAGGTCTCCTGAATGTAAACGCGAAAGTAACGTCACTTCCAGTTTTCATCGGCTGCCAATGGTGCCAGATGTAAATAAAATATACAGTATTCAGAATCACCGTTTTTGGCGATCGGAATAGTTTGAAGTGCAAAGGAGGGATTGGAGATCTTTTTAGACCCCCGATCCCTCCATAAAGAGTACCTGTCGCCACCTATTAATGTCACAAGGGATGTTTACATTCCTTGTGACAGCAATAAAAGTGATCACGTTTTTTTCTTTTCCTTCTTTTTTTTTTTTTTTTTTTTTTTTTAACACAATTTAATATAAAAAGAAATAAAATAAGAAAAAAAAATATTTTTGAAGCGTTTCCGCAAGCTTGCGCAGCAAAGAAAACGTATACAGAAGTCGTGCCCGCATATGTAAACTGTGCTCAAATCACACGTGAGGTATCGCCACATAGTCAGAGCGAGAGCAATAATTCTAGCACTAGACCTCCTCTGTAACTCTAACCTGGTAACCATAAAAAAAAAAATTTTAAAGCGTCGCCTATAGAGATTTTTAGGTACCGTAGTTTGTCGCCATTCCACGGGTGCGTGCAATTATAAAGCGTGACATGTTTGGTATCTATTTACTCAACATCATCTTTCACATTATACAAAAAAATTGGGCTAACTTTTTAGTGTTTCGTTTATTTATTTTCAAATAAATTTTAGTTTCAAATTTATTCTGCAGATTCTCTGCTAAAAAAAGTATGTATGTATGTGTGTATATTTGGGGGTTCTAAGTAATTTTCTAGCAAAAAATATGGATTTTTAACTTGTAAACACCAAATGTGAGCAATAGGCTTAGGCATGAAAGGGTTAACCATTTGCTGGCTGCCCTATAGCTGTTTTACTGCTACATAGCGACCATGCTGCACAGGATCGTGTATGTGTGTGTGTGTGTATATGTATGTGATCTGGCACTTCCAGGTATCCAGGTATTGGACGCGTGTGCCAGTGGCTCGCTCCTGTGGGTCCCGCAGACCCAATGTCTGCCGGCACCCTCTGATTGCTCGGTACACAGGCAGAAAGGAGATCTGCCTATGTAAACATGGCAGATCACCTTTCTGTCAGTACAGAAGGCATTGATCCTGTGTCCCTGCAAGCCAGGGACCCGGATATATGCCTTCCTCTAGTAAAAGCACCTCCCCCACTACACTAAAACACCAGCTAGGCACAGTTAACCCTTTGCCCCTGATGTTAACCCCTTCTCTGCCAGTGTTCTTAGTACAGTGATAGTGCATATTTTTAGCACTGATCACTGTAATGTCACTGGTCCCCAAAAAAAAGTCAGTTTGTTTCCACTGCAATATCACAGTAATATAAAACAGACGAAAACATTCATCAAAGCAGCGCTACATAAACACATTCCCGCTGTTACGGGTGTGCTATCATAAAAGTGCATATAAGTTTTTAAAGTCCAAAAGTAATCATTGCAACAATGTGATCATTTCTCATTAAAGATTTGGTAGAGTCCAACCAAGAGAGAGTGCTTGATTACGTCCTAGATATAACCATTTCACCTTCACGTGTGTGTGTGTTAAAAAATCCCCCTATGAATCAGACTCTTACCAGACTGTGCTGGGTAACAGGCACAGAACACCAGATCTTAGTTTCTATCCTCTCCCTGGATAATTGATCACAGATCCTGTTGCAGCCGGGAGGACGGGTCACCCACTAATGAGCTCATTCACATGGAGAGAAAGAGAACTCCATAGCGTAATCCCGTTTCAAACTGATTTATTAGATACAATTATATATAATTTGTATATAGGACATACACTTACAAGATTGCAAAATCAAACAGGCATATGACAAAAGCGATAACGCCAATGGGGAGCGTAGTGGTGTCTCCTACCGAATACAGCACGGCTTTCCAATGTTAGTGGTATCCCCGAATGATGTGTTCACGTCACTGTTGGTCATCGTATAGCCCCACCCTAATATCGCAGTAATATATTGGCTATTTGCCACAACTAGTTGACTATACTGATTGTGGACCACATCCCTGATACATGGAGTAAAGACAAGTTCCTCAAATTGGGCTTTTAAATGCACCCCAAACAGTATTATAGTAAAAATATACAAATTGATTGAACATTGATACCAATCAACGACATAGGAGTGGAAATAAAAGCAACAAACACATGTATTGGGAACAGAGATGGAAGCAGCTGAGAGGAAAGCCCAAAACCTGTCAGACAGAATGTCCAATGCGCTTCGAAAAAACAAAATGCAGATATTCAGGGACAGAGGGTTTACAAGTTCCAAATATGTAGCTTATATCCCAAATGTTAATGCTCCACCCACACACAGAGAGAGATTATAACTCAATAGTGAAAGAAGAGCTATGTCCATCAGAGCAGCGCACAGGCATCAGACCACAGAGATGGCGACAGCCAATGATCCACATAGGACGAAGTAGTCCCACTACAATATTTATGGTATATATTGACAGTGACTCGAAGGAAAAGAGAAATGTGTATATATATCTATCATCCCCGTAGAATGTAATCTGTGTCTTGCATCCAAACTTCCAGACCAACACACTTTGTAAGATGTTTACATGAATCTACCTGATGGCTGGATGGGCCCTATTGATTTTAAGGCTGAGGTGGAATGGTGTAGCTGTTGGTGTCTGCAAGATGGAACAGCAATATCGTAGTCCCGCTATAAGTTGCTCATCCCTGCCATTAGTAGTAGCAAAAAATAAAAATTCCATAAATACATGATCCCACAGTTTGTAAATGCTATAACTTTTGTACAAACCAATCAATATACGCTTTATAGCAGAAAGTTAAAAATAATAGTTTTTATTTTTCAAAATTGTCTTTTTTGTTTATAGCGCAAAAAAAAACGCAGACGTGATCAAATACCACCAAAAGAAAGCTCTACTGTAATACCTCGGATTGCAAGTAAAGCGGTTAACGAGTGGTTCTCAATACGAGCTATTACTTAAAAAAATTCCTAACTCGGTTTGTGAGTGTTGTCTCGCAAAACGAGCAGGATTCAAGCCTCTGCGGTGTGCAGTACCGCATTTGGCCGGGGGGGGGGGGGGGTTGGTGCCGGTGACACTCGGAGCCGTTCAGATGCACTCGGAAACACTCCGTATCCAAGTGTTTCTGAACCTCTCCGTATCCAAGTGTTTCTGAACCTCTCCGAGGGTTTCCGAGTCCATCCAAGCAGTCTCTGAGTCTCTCCGGTGCCCCGCACCCCACCCTCTCACCGCTGGCCAAACACTGGTACTGCATACAATAGAAGTCAATGTGGAACAAATTATCCTAGTTTCCATTGACTTCTATGGGGAAACTCGCTTTGATATGCGAGTGCTTTGGATTACATGCATTCTTCTGGAACAGATTATGCTCGTAATCCAAGGCTCCACTGTATTTGTTGGGGGGGGGGGGGGGAGAGGACATTGCATTTGGGTACAGTGTCACATGGCCGAGCAATTGTCAGTTATAGTAATGCAGTGCCGTATTGCAAGAAATTGCCTAGTAAGGAAAGGGGGGGGGGGGGTAAATCTTCCAGAGCTGAAGTGATTTATCACAAGTTTTTTTTTTTTTTTTTTTTTTTTTTTGCTAAACAATTGAATAAAGACCAAAAAATTCTGAAAAAAAATTTTTTTTCTTAATTTGTAATAAAATTTTGCGAACAGGTAATTCTCCATCACTGATGGGGCGGCATGGATGATCAGTGCCCTGATTTATCAGTGTAGATGTTCCCTTTCACATTAGCTGATTACCGGTTCTCTGCTTGGGGCACCTTAGGCCCCTTTTACACGGGGTGGATCCGTTCAGCAGAGCCCACCATCTCATCGGGAGATCGCTCTGTTGATCCCCACTGAGACGACGGATGACAGGTCCGGTCTCTGCTCACTGAGCGGGCAGGGGCCTGTCAGAGTGCCGCCGATTCCTATGGGGAGATTGGATGAAAACAGCATGTCCATTTTCATGAGATCTCATCCGATCTGCCAAGATGGATGGCGAACGTATCACTATACTTCTGATTTTAGCGGATCGGATGGCAGAACTCCGCTGACATCCGTCTCCCCATAGGAGACAATGGATGGCCCGCTCAGATCCGCCTGAAAAACGGACAGGTGGAACCAAGCGTGCTCGCCGTGTGAAAGGGGTTTTAAAGGGTTAGTTCAGGTTTTCGGAAAAGATTAACGAACATCATACACGTGCTTCCTGTGAGTGATGAGCTATCAGTGCCTACACAGCCGATGCAGTGGTCCTGGAATTTGAAATACCTGCTCTTCTCCCTCTTCTCTCTTCAGCGCTTCTGGGGTGGTTCACAGTGACAAATCAAGTCTCTTTGCCCATGCTGGCCAATCAGAATTGCTCTGCTCCATCCTGGAAGCCCTGCAGGGAGAAGAGCAGGCATTTCAAATGCCCAGACCACTCCATGGGCACTGACGGCTCATCCCTCACAAGGGTACGAGGGTGAGCATGGTGGGGAGGGCGTCTTCCCATTCCAAGGTTGCTTTTATTGGGTCATGAGGCGGCTGTGGAGCACATCTGTAATACATAAAAAAAAAAAAAAAAATCAGTATTTCCAATTTTTATTTATTTATTATTTTTTTTTGTGTGTGTTTATAACTTTGTCTCACACAGTTACTCCTTGTAGAGATTGTTGGCATAGACTAGAGGTCGACCGATATGGTTTTTTCCTCTGGCCAATGCTGTTGGGCGATATAAAAAAATCCTTTTGTTTTTTGGCAGTTGCCACTTGTAGGTGGCACCGGTTGGCACTGGCAGGTTTCACACAGAGCCGATAGAGTGTAACTGTGTGAAACTGACATATGTAACTGAATGCAGAAAGAGACCAGCTGTCACTCAACCCAGCACCAGCCAATGGTTAAGGGGGTGGGGCCACATACATAGTGGCCTGCCCAGATCCCATCGGCTTGCGTTAGATAGCTGCTGGGTCCCATCCACCCCCGACATCAACGCTGAATTTTCTCTCTCACACACACACTGAGCGGCTCTGTCAAGCACCGCTCTGCCAATGGAGTGTGGGGAAGGGAGGAGGAACACTTGTGGGTCGACGGGGCATGGTGCGGTCAGTGTTAATTGGCCAATATATCGGTCGACCTCCAGCATAGACCATGAGGGAAGGTAGAGTGGGATTTTGTTTTCAATACTCTAAACCGCAGCACATTGTATGAAGGAACCCCATTGTAAATGTTTTCTCTTGTCTAAGTATTCTGTCAGTGACGGCAGTAGCAGCAGGCTGCTTGTAGATGCACATAGTGTCAGTATGGGTTTCTTGTTTTGCTCTGCAACCCTCTGGTAGTGAGATCTCTGTGCATGACCACCAATGCATGCACTTTTCCTCACCATTATGGGAAAGCTCCCTCCCTTGTTTTGATTTAGACCCCTTTTACACTGAGGCGTTTTTCAAACGCCTCCCCTGCAGTCCCAGTGTGAAAGCCAGAGTGCTATCACACTGGGGCGTTGCGCTAGCAGGACGTTAAAAAAAAAAAAAAAAAAAAAAAAAAAAAAAAAATCCTGCAAGCAGCATCTTTGGGGCGGTGAAGGAGCAGTGTATCAAGCGCTCGTGCCCATTGAAATGAATGGGCACCGCTGCCAAAGCGATTCGGTAGCAGCAATACACGGGCACATTTAACCCTTTATTCGGCTGCTAACGGGGGTTAAAAACGCCCTGATAGCGGCGTTTTACCATCAACGATCCCCCCCCCCCCAGTGTGAAAGCAGCCTGAAGTGGACCTTTTAGTAGCTTTTCAAGTCTGCATGAATACATTTGTGTCTTGTCACAATGTACAGTAAAAGAACAAAAAAAGCCATACCATCTGTCATTAAAGCCTTGAGCTCCAGACAGATGAATTTGTTACTAAGGCTCTGTTCACACCTAGGCATTTTTGGACGTTTTTCTGCTGCAAGCCTCAGCTTTACAAATGCCCAACAAGACAAATCCCATTCATTTCAATAGCCCCGTTCACATCTGAGCATTTTTGTCATCTGAAGCAAAATGCCTGAAGCTCAAAGTACAGGAGCTCTTTTTTTGGCAGATTACAGGCGTTTTCTGCTTTTTGCATTGGTGACCTTTTGACCTGGGCAAAATCGCAGCAAAAAATGTGCGACTTTCTGCCTGAAAACACACCACCTAGGGTGAGAAGTGACCCGACTGCAACATTGTAGCAAATAACAAGGTCAGAGGCAGATCATTGGGAGACATTTGTGAACACCGCAAAGGCATCAGGATTTACATGGTTATCTCCAAGTCGCCACCCTAGTCCAGGAAGTAGAGGCTGACCCTAAATTATGCCTAAACAAGGATGGTGCTATCTTTCTGGGGGGAAAAAAACATCAGGAAGAGTACTAAGAGCCCTGTGAGAATAATAAATACCTGTAAGGCTTTATAACCACTAATATACCAAAACTAACGATTTTCAACTTATAAAGCGTTTGTTCCCTAAAAAAATAAATTGATCCTGTTCCTTTTTTAAAGCATGTTCTACAGCGCAAGCTTGTGCTGTGTAATTTGACCCCCTGTATCAACTAAAATACCTGACTGATCCTGCCAATTTCTGCCCCCCTGTAACCTGACCACGGTTCATTATGGCTGCTGAGCCCTGACACCGTGGTCAGTTTATGTGCCTCCGTCATCTGCTGTCTGCTCTCCCCCCTCCCCTCTCTACCTGTCAGCTTGCGACAGTGCCTGCCCCTCCTGCTGAAATAACATGCACATTTTGATATTATCCGCTCTGTCTGCTAATGCTGTGTCCCCCTGTGTGTGTGATTTATTAAAAAAATGCAGAATATACCTTATTTCAGAGCGCCTCTCTGTGCTCACGTGACCGGCTGTCTTTCCTCCTCCCCTCCCAACTGACGTCAGCGGGGGAATCTCCGGCCCCGCCCGCTGCAGCTGTCAGACGGGAAGAGGAGAGAGCTGGCCGGTCAAGTGTGAGGCGCTCTGAAGTGAGTAATAATCTGCATTTTTTTTTCTTTTTTTAATAAATCGCTCACACTGGGACACAGAGCGGATAGTATGATGAAGTCAGAGTTTATATTTTTATATATATATATATATATATATATATATATATATATATATATATATATATATATATATATATATATATATATATATATTATTATTTATTCTTCACCGCGCATGCGCCGATTGCTCGCCTAAACTTTAGGAGCGTTTAGGAGATATTTCCACTACCTAAACCTTTTTCTAGGCTTACCTATAGTTAAAAGTTACTAGGGAGTGTTTACAACCACTTTAAGGTAGTTTATGATCCCTATATAAAATAATTCCCACTGTCCCTGCCTGATGACCTTGCAAGTATTTAATGCAGACCTTAGGGCTACAGTCACATGGCAGTTTAGCAGCGGGCAGGGGTGGCTGCCAGCAAGAAACAGATTCTTGTTGGTGGTTGTAAAAGCTGCCTGCCCATTGTTTGAACAGCTGCTGCTGCGTATAAGTTTATGGCTGCATCCAGGCTCAGCAATTCTTTGGAGTTCTGGCCAACGCAGCAAACTGTCCTGTGAATGTAACCTAACTATAAGAGAAAAAAAAACCTCACCCAGGTAGCCTTCTTGGATAGCCGCTGCAAATATCCCAGGAAGCGTCCGCTTCCACGCTGCGGCTCGAGGAAGAAGGGACCGGTGGGGCGTTGCCAGAACCTGGAGACAGTCGGCCCCTAAAGACATAGAAGATGGCGCGGGACCCAGCATGTGCCAGCAGAGTGGTGGGTTCCAGAAAGACCATGCTGGATTCCCCTGGCATATGAGTATGTTTCCTGTGATTAACTCCGGGAAAAAAGGTAGGTAAACTAAAGATCAAGGAAAAAAAAAAAAAAGCACCGGAAGTGCCATTTCTCATTAATGTTTCTTGAATATGTGCACTACAGTCCTGCTAGTATCAGGAACAGTTGTAACGTTACACAGCTATTTGCAGTTGTGTTTTTCAGTGATCCATGTAACAAGCTTCTTTCTGTTTTACTTGCTACAAAGCTGGAAAATGGGGACTTTTCACTTACACAATGGGACAATTGTCAAACTGCCTGTGACTCCAAAACAAAGTGGACTAGAAGAATGGAATGCAAGAACAGGGTGTTTATTGTGAAGTTTGTATCCGAAACCTTTCCACCGATAGAATAGAAAAACACAGCACTGTTCTGCAGAATCTTTCTAGGTTAGAATATTAAAATGAAGTCAGAATATACACGCTAATATACGTTTAGTTCTGTTTTAGCCCTGGTTTTTGACGGTTCAAAATCGCATAACAAGTCCTGCCTCATTACTGGCAATGGAACCGTTCAAATGGTTCCAACTCAAGTGGCAGCAACTTTGAAAAAGGTTCCTGCCCTACTTTTTGGGGATTTCATTGCGATTTGCATAGATTTCTGTTAAATGAAGTTGCAAGCTGCAATGAAATCAGAGGTGCAATCGCACTAATCTGCGTCTTTGAAATTGCTCTGAACCAGGGCTAAATGAGCTATCACTACAAATAATAAAACATCAGGGGACACCCGATCCCATCCAGTCAGCCACACAGCTCGGTCCAGCCTATGCCCCAAGAGATGGAAGGCCCAGCCCCTTTAGGACGTTGGTGAAAGATCAAAGTGGACCTTTCAGTAACTCTGCAAATCTGCATGAATGCATTCTATACATTTTACCATTATATAGCAGTGGTATACTTAAATCTGAACCAAACCCATCGATTTTACAGTTTCAAAAAACAGTTAAATTCCCGGGTTGCCAGGAATGCTTATTGTCACATTGCTTGTGCTCTCAACCAAACTGTCAATCATCAAATGTCTGGTGTCATAACTGATCACATGTGCAGCATCATGGCGGTTACAGATCGGAGGCCAAGTTGGCAGCTTCCTTGTCTGCAAAGAATAGTGGGGTTTAGTTTGCTTCAAAAGAGAAGTAGGGCCAAGGTAAAGAGAAAAGTGTACTTACTTTTGCACTCCTGTAAGCCAGAGTAGGCTGGCATAGGTCTATTATCCGCTATTGGCTGATGTGGCAGAGCTAATCCAGGGTCTGGAAGCATCCTGACAATATTGTCAGTATCCACCCAGCTGTCAGCATCTATCAGAGAGCCAAAGTCAGCTGTGCCCACCCGCTCTTCTGCCCAGTGCTCTAGTGAGCGCCGGAGGCCCAGAACAGAGTGGTGACTGGCAGTCGCTGCTCTCCCCTCTGAGCAGACCGAGAATTGAGCAATCAGCCGCCAGCCACGTAATGGCTCAGTCCTCAAGCTTAGAGCCCACATGGAACAGCTGCAGCATAGAGGTGAGTATGTAGTAGGGCTGGGAAAAAAATCGATTTAAATCTTGAATCGAGTTGAGAGGTCAAATCGATTCAAAATTTAAGCAAATCGATTTTTTTAGATTTTTTTTTTTTTTTTTTTTTCACCGTCACGGGCATGAGTTTTTAAGGTACGGACGTCGCGGACTAGGCCGAAGCCGCGGCCTCGCCTAAAAACTCATGCCCGCAGCGCCTCCGGACCGGTGCGGACACCGCGCCGGGCCTAAAGAGCTGCAGGCAAGGAGTTTTTAGGTGAGGCCGCGGCTTCGGCCTAGTCCGCGAGGCCGGACGCCGCGGACTAGGCCGAAGCCGCGGCCTCGCCTAAAAGCTCATGCCCGCAGCGCCTCAGGACTGGCGCGGTTTCCAAAAAAAAAAAACTATTCGAATCGTGAATCGAGTTTTTTTTAAAGAAAATCTCCCAGCCCTAGTATGTAGGCGTTTGTGGGTTGTTTTTTATTAAATTTTTTTCGCAAACCCCAAACTTCTGCTTTAAAATAAATCAATAAACCGTGTGCTTGAGCTCCATTCAAGGCTGAGATGCCAGTCTGCTTCAGGCAGAAGAAGCATTTCCTCAGTCTCCTCCCTTTCGTTGATCACGCTGCAATATTGTAACTTCATATAAGGCCAAAACTTTTTGTAGCTTTAGGTAGTGGTGAGTTTAGAACTCCTGTCCGTTCTGGTCGGAGACTGACGGGGTCTTGTATACTGTAATCTTTCCAAAATGGGAAGCTAGTATTGGCTTTAGATATACTTTAAAGTAGAACTAAAGGCAAAGCTTTTGTAAAGGAGGGTTATAACCCATGTCAGTTTGGTTTTTTTTGTTTTTTTTTTTGCTATCTGTGTCCCATTGGGGAGATTTTCCTTCACTTCCTGACCAATAACCAAAACATAGACAAGGTGAGGGAATTCCTGGTTGGCATGAGAACTATTGTCCCCATTGGAAGATTTCCCTTCTATTCCTGTTCTTGGGACAACCCAAAATTTGGGATTTTTTTATTTTTTTTTTAATTCAAATGGTGGGAGGCTGCAGCGGGAACTGATCTGTGTCAGACATTTGTGAATACAGCCAACAACTGTAGATACATCCAGAATATACATGATACACTGAGGGGGGAAAAAAGTATTTGATCCCCTGCTGATTTTGTACGTTTACCCACTGACAAAGAAATGATCAGTCTATAATTTTAATCGTAGGTTTATTTTAACCGTGAGAGACAGAAACACAACAATATCCAGAAAAACGCATTTCAAAAAAACTATAAATTGATTGGCATTTTAATGAGTGAAATAAGTATTTGACCCCTTAGCAAAACATGACTTAGTACTTGGTGGCAAAACCCTTGTTGGCAATTAGAGGTCAGACATTTCTTGTAGTTGGCCACCAGGTTTACACACATCTCAAGAGGGATTTTGTCCCACTCCTCTTTGCAGATCCTCTCCAAGTCATTAAGGTTTTGAGGCTGACCTTTGGTAACTCGAAGTGTAGCATGATTGCGCAATTGTCATTTAAAACGTGACAGCGCTGAAAGCTGAAAATTGGCCCGGGCAGGAAGGTGCGAAAATGCCCAGTATTAAAGTGGGTAATATAATCACCTAGATAGGGCAGTGTCCTGTAGTCCTCGACTACATAACTGATGAGAATGCATCCCAGGCAGAGAGCACAGGAAGTTTTCAGCTGAAACTTTCTGGCAGGATCAAGAGGTATCTGATCTGTTTGTCAAACTGATGTAACAAAACACTTTTCAATGTAATATTAATAAAAGGCCAAAAATAAGTTTGCCTACATTCTAATGCCATATTTCATAATGACCTGGTTAAAAGAAATGACATCTTTATAATAATGTAATCTTAAAAGACAAGTATAGGGTTTTTTCCAGACTCAAGCTTACCTAGGTACTTCTACACTGAGAACCGAGCGATCGAACACTGCTGAATAGAATATACTCGGTTCTCTCAGCTCTATGAGCAGAGAGCTGTAGACTGTCAGTCACAGCTCTCTGCTCCCTCCTGGGCCCCTCCACAGCTCCGTGCTCCAGTGAGTGGAGTGGTCCGCTCAGTCTCTGGCTCGCTGAGAGGCGGAGCCAGGTGTCGGTCCAAGGATTTGGCCAATTCGGACTTCCATTTCCGTTTTGACGTGGAGCCCGAACCAACATCTGTGATGTCAGCAGAGAGAGCGGACTTCAGCCTGCTCTCTACTGAAAACTGGTCACACGAGTGCAAAATGGACCACAGTGATCCACAGGAGAGATACAGCCAAACGAGCTTTGGCTGTAATTCTCCTTTTTAACCTTTTAGTAAATAAAAGTACAAATCAACTACAGGTTCCCTTTCAAAGACGTTTCAATAAAGCCTGCTGAACTTGTTCAATCCATGTTGATCCACCCTATGTCAACTAACCTTGCACTACAATGTGTGTGAACCTGCCGGCCAAACAAACTTCCAATATGCTTGCTGCACAGTTCAAGTGGTTAGACTGTGGCTCATCTCTATTAGGGCCCTTTCACACTGAGGCGGTGGGCGCGGTAGCAGTACTAGTTTTAGCGGCGCTGGTAGCAGTGTGCTTTTGCCCCCCCCCCCCCCATCCCAACCCCCCCCCCCCCACCCCCCACCCGAAAGGGGTTTAAAACGCTTTGCAGGTGCTTCGACAGCATTGCCCATTAATTTCACCGCTCCTGAACCGCCCATAGGATTCAACTTGCAGAACTTTTAATGTCCTGCAAGTGCACCACCCCAGTGTGAAAGCACTCGGGCTTTATTTTCTGCTAAACAAATAAAAAAAAAAAAAAAAGGCAGAAAAGTTTTTTTTGTTACAAAACTTTGTAAATAAGTAAGTTTTCTCCTTCACTGATTGGCACTGATAAGGCGGTACCGATGGACACTAATAGATGGTACTGATGGATGCCAATCAGTGCCAAACAATAATGCCCGCCAATCAGTGATGTCCTTTGTCGGCACTGATTGGCATCCCTGGTGGTCTAGAGTGGCATACCTGGTGGTGACATCCCTGGTGTTGTCCCTGGTGGCCCAGTGTGGGCATCAATGGGGGGGGGCTGCGCTGATAATCAGCACAGACACCCCCCCCCGGTCAGAGAAGCAGCCGCTCGGCTCTCCTCTACTCGCGTCTGACAGACGCGAGTGAGGAAAAGCCGATCAACGGCTCTTCCTGTTTACACTGTGATCAGCCGTGATTAGACACGGCTGATCACGTGGTAAAGGGGCTCCGTCAGAGACTCTTTACCTAGATCGGTGTTGCTGTGCGTCAGACTGACACCCCGCAACAACGATCGGCACGCAGCGGCTTGATATCCTGGTGACGCCATATGACGTCCGGTCAGGATATCTAAGCCACTTTGCCGCCGTCATTTTGCTATATGGCGGGCGGCAAGTGGTTAATAAAATGCTTTTGGAGTAAAAATCTATTACAAGCTAGTTTTTCCATTTAAGATACATTAATAATTTTGTTTATTCAGCATGAAATAGAGCTTAGTTATGTAGCATGAGGCTGTAAATTCTGCAATATTTAAATTTTTGGTAAACTCATTCAATGAATCCAAGCTGAGATGACCTGCACCGCAAATTTGGTGTGCTAACACAGTGGAACTACAACATATCCAAGTTTGGGGTTCCTAGCACCAAGTGGTACTGAGATACGGGGCCCCAAAGTCGGGTCGCAAAATGTCAAGCACTTCTGCAGCAGAGAATGACATTTTCCAACCTGAATTTGGGGCCCCATATCTCAAGGCCACTTAGTGCTAGGAACCCCAAATTTGGATATGTTATAGTGTTAGTCCAACTGTTAGCACACCAAATTTGGAGTTTCTAGCCCAAAGTGACCCCGAGATATGGGGCCCCAAAGTCGGGTCATAAAATGTTCCTTTTAAAAACACTTATAAACGCGGCTAAACGCGGTACTGGCGTTTAGCCGCGTTTGGCATCTGAAACGTGGAAAACTTTTGCGTCCAAACCCATTTTTTTGCTTCTGGAAAAACGAGGTTAAATGCAACTACCTAAAAAAAAAAAAAAACGCCAAAAAACGAGGATAACATTGAATGGGTTCAGGGGCAGTTGAAAAAAGTGTCCAACTGCCTCTGAACGCGAGTTTAACAGCGTCTCGTGTGCATGAGGGAGGCCTAAATGGATGCAACCAGTTTGGCTATTCTGAGAGCTGCTGGTGGTGGCTATCAAGATGCAGAAATCCAGCAGGGGAATATGTCCATCTGTGCTGTGCTGTGGATGGGAGGGATTGTTTTTTTGTTTTTTTTTTTGCCAGGAATGCCAACAAAGGAGCAAATCCTATAAGAGCCCTTGCACACTGGAGCGGTTTGCAGGCGCTATTGCGCTAATAATGGCGCCTGCAAACCGCCCCGAAAGTGCCGCTACTGTCATTCCAGTGTGAAAGCCCCGAGGGCTTGCACACTGGAGCGATGCGCTGGCAGGACGGTAAAAAAAGTCCTGCCAGCAGCATCTTCGGAGCGGTGAAGGAGCGGTGTGTATACCGCTCCTTCACCGCTCCTGCCCATTGAAATCAATGGGACGGCGCGGCTATACCGCCGGCAATGCGCCTCTGCAGAGGCGCTTTGCGGTGGTATTTAACCCCTTCTCGGCCGCTAGCGGGGGGTAAAACCGCCCCGCTAGCGGCCGCATACCGGCGGTAAAACGCCGCTAATAATAGCGGCGTTTTACCGCCGACGCCGCCCCAGTGTGCAAGGGCTCTAAGGAAAAGGCGCTTGTTTAGCAACAGGATTGTTTGTCTGAAATCAGATTTTTTTTTTTTCTTGACTATTCTGTGCAGAGTGGCCTTTGCAGGCTAAGCTTGGGGGTGGGGGGGGTGGGGGGCACTGCCCATTTATGTTAACTTTCCCTACTTTGTGATGTGAAATCTTCTCTTGTATATCTTTTACGGAAATTTAGAACCGTTTTCCCACTGTGGACTGTGTAAACCATTTAATGTATATCATCTGTGTGTTGTGGTAGTTTTTGTTTTGTTTTTTTTTTTGTTTTTTTTTTTTTTTTTTTTTTTTTTTTGTAGTAGTGAACTTTTTTTAGAGGCTGGTTTCAGTTTCTGGTAGCCTGAGCTAAGCTCAGCTCACTGCATGTTTTATTTGTATGTCTCCATAGTTCATTATTCATGTCCATGAGCTCATGTTAACTCTCTACCAAAACCACCCATTATACAAGCAGACGAGTGCCCCCTGTATACTATTAGGCGTCTTTGCTGTGTTGTCTACTGCAGCTGTGGCTACAAATTTTAGAGTAACAATTGGGCCTTGTTCACACCATATCCGTTGGGCTACTTTGATCTGCAGTGCAAAGGCCCATGGAATACAATCATTTCTATGTGCTAGGGATGCACCGATTTAAAAGAAAATCGGCAACTCGGGAACATGTTGGCAATCTACCCGTTGGCTGTCCACAGTCGATTTGGGTAGATTGTGATCAATAGGTTGCCGGGCCCCCCAGTTTAGCGCGTGGACTGGTGTGAACCTGACCTCACAATTTGATGTAGTCGGGGCAGTAAAAATGGTTACTGATGTTATGGCTTTCTGTACGTTGGGTTTCTGCCATGTTAAACACAAGCCTTTGACACAGTGCTGATTAAATGTTTATAATGGATATGTTTAGATCTTTGTTTTTCTTACCCTCCCTCCTGTCCAGGAACCCTTGGCATCATTAACCAACCTATCTCTCTATGCTGTTCATTTACCTTTGCCTGCTGTGGCTATGGGGTTTCTCAGCAGTCACAGCCCCCCCCCCCCCCCCCCATCTCCCCAATTTTTCTGAGTCAGCAGTGTTGGACAGGATTGAATTTACACAACATTAAAGTATCAGATCAGTCTTGGGGCCTATTCACACTTGTTTATTCTCCTCTAGTAAAACACACGTTCGCACGTGAAAATGCATTTGCTGTAGAAATCCCGTTCTTTGCCATTTTGGTTGTTTCATACATATGCCCTGCAGGGTTTTTTTTGTTTTTTGTTTTTTTTTCTTTGCTTTCGGCATGCTCTTGGGTACCCATTTACACCTACTTGTGGACAATCCCATGCTTTTTCCAAAGCCTGCACATTGATGTAAATGGGCCCTTAAAGGGCTGCTGTTGTAAATCCTGATAACTGCATGTGGTAATTGAATTCGGGATTTTTATTTTTGTTTTCCTGTGCCTTTTTTTAATTGTCTGCAATTAAAGTAATTGTAAACGATCACCTCGTAAAACAACTCATGTGGTTTAAAATAGAAATGAAAGGCAAAACCTTTTGTGCATAAATAAGTAATAAAATATATTAATAGTGTGTTCTCCTGCTTGGTGTGGTCAGTTTTTAATAGGAAAACAGAGGGACTAACAGGGACACCAGGGATTTCACACAGAGGAAGCAATACAAAGAACAGGATACTTTCTCATACAAGTACATAATACAAGTACGTATCAGGAATATGAAGTGTTGGGTTACTTATTCTATAAAAGCTGGTTTTTATTTATTTTATTTTTTTGATACAGCAGACTGTAACTAAATAGATATTTGTAGATGTAGCATTGGTTGCCCCAACCCCTTCAATGGTCAGTTTTGAACTGCTTCATCTTCATATAAAAGCAAGGGACAATACAAATAGACTTGAAATTTTAATTTGGAATTGGTATTGAGAATGTTGTAATTGCAAGTGTTCAAGTCCAGTTGGTAAAGTACATTCTATTTTGTGACTGTTGTTCCTTAACACCATTGGTAGACCAACTATCAGCAGCAGAGTTACACACATATATTATTTTTATATATATATATGAAAGTATAAAGCTGCAAATATAAAAAAATAAATAAATTAGTATATAAATATATATATATATATATATATATATATATATATATATATATATATATATATATATATATATATATATAAAATATTATTTGCAGCTTTATACTTTCCTAGCTGAATGCAGCATCGGTCTGACGACGCGGGCTCCAACACTGAGAACCGAGCGATCAATCGATCGGTTCTCAGGGCTCCTTGAGCAGAGAGCTGGTGACTGTCAGTCATTGGCTCTCTACTCTGCGCCAACCCCCCCCCCCCCCCCAGCTCACTGGAGTGCTGGGCTGTGGATGGGGCGTGAGAGGCTGAGGCATGTGGGCAGATCCCAACTATATAGTTGTGATCTTGCCTGAGCCTGGACCGGTGTCCTATCAAAAATAGTCCCCCATCGGATAGTCTTTGCCCTGTAGTGCGCAGGCGCTGAGGAGACCATCAGATAGTGTCCGTCCTATAGTGCGCAGGCGCTGAGGAGACGACGAAAATCTCTGAACATCAACAGCTGATCGTGAGGCCTACATGGCGCATGCGCACTTAATAACACATTCTGTCACACGCTCTCGATGCTCGTACAACTTTGTAAGGGGCGGTGTGCCTACAGAATGCACACAGCTGGGGCAATTCCGCGCTGATACTGTGGCAAGTTGTTTGTGTTAGGTGGGTAAATAGGTCCAGCAAACCCGCCCATAAACATTGCTAAACCCACCCTTCAGTTCAGTAAACACGCCCCGCAAACATCCGCCCATTTCACAAATCCACCCCCTCCGAGCATCGGCAGCGTGTGACAGAATGTAATATTAATTGCGCAGGCGCTGTGTAAACCTCATGATCAGCTGTTCTTCTGAGACTTTCGGCGTCTCCATTGTCCTCCACGCTGCGCCGGCGCAGTACTGGGCGGACACTATCTGATGGGGGGACACTTCTCGTCAGAACACCGGCTCTGTGATGACAGTGGACTTCAGCCCCGCTGTCTGCTAAAAACAGGTCACAGGAGCACAGAAGGAATGGCAGGAGAAGTACTTGGTTTTACATATTATTGCTGTTTTGCTAGGTCAGTGCTTTTGCTTGTCTAACCTTTTTTTGTGTTCAGTTTAAATACAATGTTTTTGATTGCATGTTTAGTGAGAGCAGCAAGCTGTTTGCTAGTTTGTCATTTTGCTTTCACACTGAGCATTTGGTTTCTTGATTGAAATGGAGAGCTGTGTGACCTTCTTGTGCTCTGATAAGGGAAAGCTGCTCCTTCAGATTTCTCCAGCTCCTCATCAGCCCCTGCAGACAGTAATAAGACAGATTAAAATAAGCAGCTTGCAGCCTAAAGCATCACGTTTCTCTTCAGTAAAAGTCTGTGCCTTTCTTTACAGCTTTTACACGGGAATCGTAACTACTTGCACCTGCATGTGTGAGTTATGACCAGGAATTGAAGTTGTTTGATTGGCCAGCTAAGAGAAGAACCCATGATTCCTATATGCCCTGTAGTTTCATTCACCTATGGTAAGTATCATTTAGTCATTGAGTTGTAATCTATATGTTTGTGTTCTGAGAGAGCTTCTATCCTCTTACTTTGCTCTTCCATGAATGCTGATCAGCTGTACTGCATAATCTACTAATACCTTTGGCTGGTCACCTAGAGGTTATGTTGTGCAGTTTGCTTGGTCATTGCCTGTCTGCTTATATATTCTCACTCTTGAATTTTTTTTTATTTTTTTATTAAAAAATGTAAAAAGGGCACAAGTCAAAAAGCAGCAATCCCTTAAAACTCACTCATTACAACAAGCAGTAACGACTCAGACGGCTAAATATGGCTCGGATCCCAACCCTGACCAATTTGACTCTTTAATGGTAGTACAGAGGGAATTACACTTGCACTTGTCTGAGGTCACACGCTTAGCGACATTTAGAGGTAAACAAAGCTTTTTCGAACAAGGTGATAAAAATGTCCGTCTCCTGGCCATGTTGGCACAAAATGATCAACCTTCCACATTGGTTTCTGAGCTAGTGACTGCTGAGGGTGCCAGGGTGACGTCTCCTCCCGAAATCCTCCAAACATTTAGCACATTCTACAAAACCCTGTACACATCCACCTTACCCCCTGATTTCCAGTCTGAGAAATTGCAGGATCTGTTAGATCCCCTGGCGCTTGGTTGGCTCTCGGATAGGGAAAGGGAGACGTTGGTTCAACCATTCACGGCCCATGAGGTCCTGAAAGCCATACACTCCTTTCCTGCCGGGAAAGCACCTGGACCAGATGGATTGCCTATAGATTTTTATAAGGCTCAGGGAGAATTATTAGCGCCACTATTAGCCCAAATCTACACGGCATGCCTATCTGATGGTAGATTGCCAGATTCCATGTACCATGCATACTTAACCCTAATTTACAAATCTCCTAAGGACCCGACATCTTGTGCCTCATACCGCCCAATAGCGCTTCTAAATAATGATTTCAAAATTCTAACCAAGTTACTCGCCCTTCGCTTATATCCCCTCCTCCCCTCTTTAATAGATTCCGATCAAACTGGTTTTATGCCCCATAGATCCACCGATGTAAATCTAAGAAGGCTATTTACTAACATACACACACGACACCTAAATACCGGGACAAGAGCAATAGCCTCACTGGACATAAAAAAGGCCTTTGATACCATAGAATGGCCATTTTTATGGGAAACATTGCGAAGGATGGGATTTCCTTTAGTTTTCATCAGATGGCTCCAGGTGATCTATAAATGCCCCACTTCATCGGTAAGAGTAGGAGGAGGCCTATCCGTCCCCTTTAAGCTACACAGAGGGACTAGACAGGGCTGCCCTCTCTCCCCGGCCCTTTTTGCTTTGGCCATTGAACCGGTCGCAGAAGCACTACGCACATCTCAATACATAAGGGGTCTGCGTATAGGCCAATTGGAGGAGAGGGTAGCCCTGTATGCAGATGACATGCTGCTTTTCCTCAATGATGCTGGCCCATCCCTAGAAGAAGCATTGACGGTACTAAACAAATTTACAGAAGTTACTGGCCTTAAGGTGAACTGGTCCAAATACTTACTATTCCCGATAGATCCAGCAGCTAGGTCTACTTCCCTCCCAGACTGTCCCTTACAATGGGTAGACACCTTTAAGTACCTAGGAGTCCAAGTATCTACACAAGCCTCAGAGTTTATTTCCTTAAACCTGGCCCCGCTACTATTAGACACTAAGACCAAGCTTAATTCATGGCGTAAACTACCTCTATCTGTTTGGGGGCGAGTAAATCTTATCAAAATGAAAATCATTCCCAAATACATGTATCTTTTCCGCCACTCCCCGCAATGGGTACCCAAATCCTTTTTTACGAAACTCAACCAATTATTCACATCGTTTTTGTGGGGTTCTTCGCCACCTAGATACAAATTGACGACCTTGATGAGGCCAACAACCCAGGGTGGTATGGCCTTCCCTGACTGCTATAGATACTTCCTTGCCACACAACTGGTAACAGTGGCCTGGTGGCTGAACCCTGATAAAACAAACTCGTCCACAGCTCTTGAAGCCACAGTAGTGGGCTCCTTGGAGGCCCTTCAGTGTCTAGTTTTTAGAGGTCCTCGTGCCCCCTATCCTCTAACACCCTCCATGAGCACCACCCTGAGAGCATGGCGAGCAGGCCTGGCATTAGAAAAATACAAAGAGACAGAATACTCCCCTGATACTCCGATATGGCTGAATCCCAATCTATCACATTTCTACAAACTCCCAGATCCTTATGCATGGACCAAATATAACATAAAAACTATCTCACAAATAGTATCCCAAACGTCCCTACTATCGCTACCACAGCTTTCCTCTTTATATAATATCCCCATTACTACCAATTTCGCTACCTTCAATTGGCACACGCCTTTGCTGCGCAATTTCCTAACTCCACATGTGCTATAGTGCAGTCCGGTCTGGAGAAAACCATTAGAACTGACTGCGATGAAAAACCAACCTCACACTTATATGCTCATTTGGTTCTTATATCCTTACCTCCCCTAAATAAACTCTGGGCTCGCTGGCAACGTGATATACCCACCCTAGACAATGACGATTGGGATGACGTATGGGATTTTCCCTTTCGCTCTTTAGTGTCTATGAGAGATAGGTTAGTACAATTTAAAATAGTGCACAGAGCTTATTACACCCCTCATAGACTTCACATTATGAACCCTGCCTGCTCTGCTGAATGCTGGAGATGTGGTACTACACCTGGTGACTTTACACACATTTTTTGGCATTGCCCCAGCATTCAGAATTACTGGAAAGAGGTACTTGATGCGACAAACAGAGTCGCATCACTTGCATTACCACAAGTAATGGAGGTTTGTCTTCTTGGTCTGATAGACACTCTGATACCGACTATAGCAAAACGCACACTGGTAGGACTACTTCTTTTTTACGCCCGTAAACAGATAGCCATGCAATGGAAGAAACCAAACCCTCCCTCTATGACACAATGGAAACGCTTGGTTAATAGCAATCTTCCTCTCTACAAAGATACTTATATGAACAGGGGGTGTCCGATGAAGTACGAAAAGGTCTGGAAAAAGTGGCTAGCCGATTCAGATACAGCATAACGGAATCAAGAAGTATAGGGATATTGTAAATTGTGTTAACAAGTAGAACAAGAGAGGGCACTCTAACTTACGGAACTGTGAAATGGGAATGGGACGTAACACCTATCTGTTGATTACTGATATACCACATATCAAAAATTCATGGATATATACTGCTACATTAACCCTGTAATGTAATAAGATTGTATCATAGCACTTGTGTTGTATGTGTTTGTCTGTTTTGAAACACAATAAAAAGAATTTAAAAAAAAAAAAAAAAAAGGTTAAGCCATTAGAAAGATTGTAAGTGGTAGAAATTAGCATTTTTATTTATTTATTTTTTTTCTTTCTTTCTTTCTTGTGGTGCCATTGCTGATCTGACAGGTGCATGCTTAACATATTATTATTTTTGGGGACCATAAAGGGTCACTACGGTTGCAAGAAAAAAAACAAATCGGCACAACACTGGCATGAATTAAAACTGAACTCTAGTCAATATTTTGGGGCAGCAATCACATTTACCTCTAATGAACTGCATCCCATGTCTGACCTGCTGCTGTTTACTGTACATATCCTCTGTTCGGTTAACCTGTATATTGTACAGAGTGGTGATCTTCTGGTGCTGCAGGGATGAGAGGCTGTGACGGTAAGGAATCATGTCTGTAAAGTGAAAGTCTCCCAGGTGGGTTATACCATAATCTACTAGTATGCACAGCATATAAGTACATTATGGCAGACTTGCCTGTCATATGGTGTCCTCTAGCGCACTGCTGTGACGGGGGCAAGTTGGCTCAATCTTTGCCAGCCTTCCTTCCAGGTTCCCGTGCCTTTTGGCCACTTGATTGGCCAGGCAACAATGACGCCACTCCCACGCATGCACACAGGAGTCGCATCCCTGCGGCATGTATCGGGACCATAAATGTTCGCTGCGTGGCTCGGTGAACATGACAGCTGATGGGCAGAAGGATGGGTTTATGGCAGAAGAGACTTGTAGGGATTCTTCTGTCGTTAATACCCTGCATGTCAGCCATTTGTTGACAAACCAGCTTTACTTCCACTTTAACCCCGCCTTTCCTCTCCCCTCATTTATTCACATAAAGACTTCTGTGTTTCTCTCAGGATACAAGGTATTCTGTAAAATAGAGCAGGGGAAGATGAACAACGGGATCTTCCATTGCCTGTTCACAGAATGCCTTGCATTTAGTAAAAAAGGATACATTTTTGTGAATGGACAAGGAGGAGAAGAAAGGGAAGGTGAAGACGTGATCGTTCACTGTCACCGCTCTTCACCCCTGCTGCACTGCTCTAGTAGTATCCCGGATCACTGAAGGGAGGATTTGTACAGTAAACATCAGCCAGCTGGACATAGGATTCTGTTCTTGAGAGGTCAATTATTTGACTGGCGCTGTATGCCCCCAGAAAATTGCCAGAGATTGGCTTTTAAAATGACTGTGTTGCTGAATTAAATTAAACATGTAAAAAATGTTATACTTGTCTGTACTAACTGCTTTTTTGTAGAGTCTTAATTTTGTTGCACAAAGTAACCAAGAAATTTACTCCTGACACCTCTGGCTGTGTTTGATGCCTGCATTCCGCCACAGTATGGCTCATTCGAAGCTACTGTGTTCTGTAGAGAAGTGGGGGGCCAACTGGAAAGACAGAGGAGTGCACAGGGTGATGGAGGCATCAAACATAGCAGAAAGTGATCCGAAGATATTCAGGCTGCTTTGCTGTGTAAGAGAACAAAGATTACACTAATAGGCGCCTCAGACAGGTAAGTATAAAGTCTTCTCTTAGTGCTTTTTGGATTTCTTTTGTGTTTTTTAGCAGCAAGGTTCCTTTTTTGTAAAGTGTATTTCCCCTTATGCAGTCAATTGGGATAACTCTTTATATTTGTTACATGTTCCCATTCGCATAACCTATAATACAAATATTTTAATAATTGGGGTTTAACACGTTCTTTCCTGAAAACTCCAGGACTAAAAAAAAAAAAAAAAAAAAAATACTTTGCTTTAATTTATCTGTAGGGCTGAAACAACTAATTGATCGACAACTAATCAATTATGAAATGGTTTCTTGTAAAAAAAAAAAAATCAATTATGAAATGGATTATGAAAATAGTAAATCGATTTAACGGCCAGTAACATAATGGTTAAAACGAAAACGATCCCTTTATAGTACAAAGAGCAAATCGCTACTGTAGATATTACTTTCACAGCTCTACAGTAAAAAAACGAACCCCTTTTATTTTGCAGAAACGCACTACAGTTCCTTTACATGGTTTCTTATGGGACGCGTTCACATCTATGCTTTTTTCAGCCGCTGCGTATTCGGAAAGGGTCAGGGACTTTTTTTTTTAATGCAAAACTGTGCTTTTTTTTTTTTTTTTTTTTTTGGTTCAATATTCTTCAATGGAGAAGCTGCAGAAAAGCATGTAATGCGATTTTGCAGCAATTTGTGTTTGTTTTTTTTTAATTTGCTCAACAACAAATTGGCCAAAAAAAAATGCAAAACTGCAAATCACAGCAAAATCACGTGCGCAAAAATCAAAACGCACAGCAAAAAGCACTGCAGAAACAGATCAAAAGCAAATGGCATAGGTGTGTACCGAGCCTTATGCTGGCCACACGGATCAATTTTCAGACTAAAAATCTTTGTACATTCGCTGAATGAAAGAATGTTTGAAATTTTCACTTGTTTTTTAAATTAATGTAATTTCTGAACGAAAACCACATACACTGTCAGAAAAATTTCTTGGTCATAGGAATTTTTCAATTTCCAAATTTTCCCGTCACTGTGGTCGAAAATGATCGTTGATTTGACCCCACTAGCGATTCGAAAATTTGAACGTTCTTAAAATTTGATCTCTGAGTCTGATATTTACAAAATTCACCATTTTCATAGTATATACAGTATATCTCTTCTGTCTGTTATTCTCAGAGTGGATTAGAGATTTTGCTCCCTAACCATATAGTTGGTTATTTATCTTTACCACTGCATAGAAATATTTTAAGAATAAATTGCCTTTTTTTAGAATTAACTAAATTATACACCGCACTTTCTTTTAAGGTTATTAACCGATTAATCAAAACAATAATCGGACAACTAATCGATTATGAAAATAATCGTTAGTTGCCGCCCCTTTTTATCTGCAGTGCTTATAAAGTGCTGTGGAGGTAAGGATAACCTTATTTTTACCCTGCCTGTAATGTGCTTTGTAGATCTAGTTATCAGTTGTAAACTAGATTTGAACACGGGTTGAAGATCTAGAACACGTGTCAAACACGAGGCCCACCAGGCCATTTCATGTGGCCCTCGCACCTCTGCAGAACCCACTTGGTCTCAGCAGCAGAAGTCAGAACTCCTCCACCAGATCCTGCATTTCTCCATGCAGCCGCAGAACCCCCTTATTGCCCCCTTCCCTGTTCCCAGCATTCAGCTGACCCTATCCCTCCTCTGGTCTTTCTCCAGACTCTGCACTTTCTGCTTCCCATTTCTGCCCCCCAGCTTCTTCCCAGCAGCAGCACTGTGATGTAAGGGATGGTGTGTGTAGGGGGGGGGGGGGGCTCTTGACTTCTAATGGTGGGTTGCATCTTGACATCTGATGTAAAGAGGAGTGGGTTGCTCTGGACATCTAGTCTTAAACCCCTTTCACAATAGGCACTCAAACTGGCCATAAAACTTTGTGCGTGGTTGCGGCGTTAGCGGTGCACTTTTTATTTTTTTATTTTTTATAAGGTCACGTGATTCAGAACCGTTTTGCAGTGCTTTTGCAGCACTTTTTTCACCACCCCGCCAGCGCACTGCCCCATTGTGAAAGGATCCATTGATATTAATGGGAAGCAGTTTTCATGCACTTTTACGCTAAAAAAAAGCCTCGGTGTGTGAAAGGCGTCTTACAGATGCAACTAGCCCTTTTGAGGGCAACCATAATTCTGATGCGGCCCACAATGAAATTAAGTTTGACACGCTTGATCTAGAAGCTGAGCTTTTGCATTGTATGTTATGGAGGGGAAAGCCCAGCATGTCGCTCTGTTGTTGGGAACTGAATTGCTGTGAAATTATAGTAGTTTGCAGTCTGTTCCAAACAAACCCATGAATGGTAAGATATGGTTTAATTTATTTTGGGTTTGCTATGTGAATGGGAACATGTCACAAACCTATTCGGTTTTCTAAATTGACTGCAAAAGTGGAAATACTCTTTCATCCAGTCTGCTTGGTACATTGAGGACATGCTGGTGTGTGCCGAATATAGAGGCGTAATTCATACCAACACCCCATTTAAAATAATGAAGTCTAGGAAACGAGCCTATTTAAAGGGAAAGCGCTGTATACAAACATTTATAAATACTTTCTCAGGAATAGACTTCAGAAGGCTTTACATATTATTCCTAGCCTTGCTTAAGGCTTCATTCTTATATACAGTAACTAAATGCATTTTTTTTTTTATCTTAATTGTACAGAACAAAGCTTGTTTTCATACACCATAGTTGACCTGCATATAACCATGGGTTATTATCAATACAAGCTTTGTCCTTTGCGTGTCCTTTTTTTTTTTTTTTTCCCTTTTGGATAGGGTGGTGGTTAGAACACCTGTCAGGTTTTTATTGCTGTGTCCCTATTGGGCCCCTTTTCACACTGCCGCAACTTGGGTCACGTGATTTTGCTGCGATTTTTGACTCAATTTCACAGAATGCCTGTGTAAACTTGAGGACTATGGACCTCAACTCGCATGAAAGTCGGACGAAAGTAGTACAGGGACTACTATGAAATCGCACATATATGAATGGTTGTCATTGGAAATCATGGGTAACGACTTGTCATGTGACTTTGCAGTGCCAAGACGCACAAGTGTGAAAGGGCCTTAGGGATATTCGCCCTCTCTATTTGTCCTGGTGACTGTAATCCCCAAAAGTGAAAAAATCCTAAATTTTGTGTGGTCACTCACTTGCTGTTTTGGATAAGAGAAGGGGGATCTCCCCAGAGGGACACAGATGGCAGAAAAATTCTGACTGTGGTTATAACCCTTCCTTTATACTGAATAGAGAAAAAAAATTCCCTCGGTTATACTTTAAGTGCAGAAGAAATTGATCAAGGAAGTGTTTTTTTGGTTTTTTGTTTTTTTTTTTAGGTTTTTTTCAAAGTGTGTGTGTGTGGTTTTTTTTTTTTTTTTTTTTTGTACTTTTTACATGTGCTCAGAGTATCGGATCTGTTTCTGCATTAACGTACATTTATGAATGTCCTATAAACACACAAAAGCATATCATATGTCATTGGGTGTGTGAATGAGGCCCAGCACCATCGCATTCACAATTGTCTGTTGTAATGTACTGCGTTAAGTCCAGTTCGTGTTTTTGATGCACATTCGTGAAATAGCACATCGTAGAGTTTGATGGTAACACACCTAAAATGCATCACATAAATGTAAACCAGCCCCACAGAAAAAAAAAAAAAACAACCCTCATTTTAGATAAACATGGCTACATAGTGCTGTATTAGGTTTTAATTCAGTTATGTGTAAAAAATCCCTCCAGCCCAAAATGACTTTGGTTACAAAGACTTAAAGGATAAGTTCACCTTTTAGAACATGTTACACCTGTATCTAGGGTATAACACATACCAGCCCCCACCCCTCCTGTGACAGCAGGTGGGGGTTCCTCTCTACAGCAGCTGCTGTTGCATTTAAAAACAATGCAATCGTTTGAGGCCCTGCCCACATGGCCGCGTCATTCGTTCACAGATTAACTACAAGTCACGTTTTGTCATTGGGGCAGATGGCTTGTAGTTCTCAATGGACTACAAGTGCTTTGATTGTTGACTCTTCCTCCAGCTTCCTAACTGAAAGCCAGAACTTCAGTATGAACAGAAGGCTGGAAGACATGTCTGCGGGAGCCTGACAAGATGCACATTTGATTTTTTTCCTGGGAAAAAAAATAAGGGCATTTTTCCCTAAAGTGAACTAAGCCTTTAATCACTTCTTGTCTGGAAGGCGTTAAGCAGTGGTTTATGGATGGGTCCACTTTAAATGTCTGGCTCTGTCAGAAAGCTGTGTGGAGTTGGGAACTTGACACTGCTGGCAGTTATTCAGCCTGAGCAGTGACATGGTGATTAAACTAATTGGTGAATTGCTGCATGTCCAAGGATCATACTTGGCGACAGATCTAGGTGCATTAGGAAGGTGCTCAACCCTAAAGGTGAAATAGGTTTACCTTTTAAAAAAAATAAAAAAAATGTACATCATCTTGTAGGGGTGTGTATGTATATATATGTGTGTGTGTGTGTGTGTGTGTGTATATGTATATATGTGTGTGTGTGTGTGTGTGTATATGTGTATGTATATGTGTGTGTGTATATTCTTTATAAAGCATTGCACTTGTGATCAGGAGATCACTGGTGCAACCTCTGGCTCATGCAGACTGTCTGTGAATCTGTCTGCTCATATGGGCATGCAGGTACTAAATAACCGGAAGCATCAATAAACTACCTTGAGCACTCCTCAGCACCCTGGAAGTTCATTGAGAAACGACTTGAGACAAGTGATTGTAGTTCTCCCATTCAGAGAACTCTGTGGGCGTGCTCCCGATTCTGGCTTTTGTGTCTATAGACGCAGAATGCCAGACTCGGCCCGCGTCATTTGATTTGATTGACAGCTGCTATTGCTCTATCCATTCAAGAGCCTAGACAACGGGCAGAGAGGTAGAGTGCGTCTCCGCCGTGGGAACGAACAGGCTCAGATGAGTAATCAGAATCTGGGGGGGTTGGCCAGTGTCTGAAGTTTTTTCACCTTAATGCGTAGGATGCATTAAGGTGAAAAAACACAAGGGTTTACAATCCCTTTTAAGACCCCTTTCACACCGGAGGCGCTTTTCAGGCGCTAAAGGGCTAAAAATGGCGCCTGTAAAGCACCTGAAAAATGCCTCCCTTGTAGTCTCAGTGAAAGTCTGAGTGCTTTCACACTGGAGCGGTGGGCTTGCAGGACATTTTAGAAAAAGTCCTGCAAGCAGCATCTTTGGAGCGGTGACCGCTCCTCCACTGCCCCTGCCCATTGAAATGAATGGGAACCGCTGCTAAAGCTCCTGCAAAGCGCTATTATCCCTTGGCCGCTAGCGGGGTTAAAAGCGCCCCGCTACCGGCCGAAAAGCTCCGCTAAAACTAGTGGCGCTTTACAGCTTACGCAGCCGCACTAGCAGTGTAAAAGGGGTCTTAATGTTTTATGAGGAGTTTAAAAGTCTCCATTTGCCAGTTTTGTACTCTTCCTACAGTTAACCCATCTTCTGCTACGGCTCCTTTTTTCTTAACCGGTTCAATACAGGGCAATTTCACCCCCTTCCTTCCCAGGCCAATTTTTAGTTTTCAGCGCTGTCGCACTTTAAACGTCAATTGCGCGGTCGTGCAACGTTGTACCCAAAAAAAATTGACGTCCTTTTTTCCCCACAAATAGAGCTTTCTTTTGGCGGTATTTGATCACCTCTGCGGTTTTTATTTTTTGCGCTATAAACAAAAGAAGAGCAACAATTTTGAAAAAAAAAACACAATATTTTTTACTTTTTGCTATAATAAATATCCCAATTTTTTTTTTTAAAACTAATTTTTTCCTCAGTTTCGGCCGATACGTATTCTACATATTTTTGGTAAAAAAAAATCGCAATAAGCGTATATTGATTGGTTTGCGCAAAAATTATAGCGTCTACAAAATACGAGATAGATTTATGGCGTTTTAAAAAAATATATATTTTTTTTTTAGCGCCGATCGCGATTTTTTTCCGTGACTGCGACATTATGGCGGACACATCGGACACTTTTGACACATTTTTGGGACCATTCACATTTATACAGCGATCAATGCTATAAAATTGCATTGATTACTGTGTAAATGTGACAGGCAGTGAAGGGGTTAACCACTAGGGGTCGGGGAGGGGTTAATATGTTTCCTAGGGAGTGATTGCTAACTGTAGGGGGAGGGGACGTACAAGGGGAGGAGACCGATCAGTGTTCCTCCGTTCTGGGAACACAGATCGCTCTCCTCAGAGCTGACAGGCTGTGGATCTGTGTGTTTACACACACAGATCCACATGCCGGTCCGGTTAACCGGCAATCGCGGGTGCCCGGCGGACATCGCGGCCGCCGGGCACACGCACCGGGTCCTGAGGAACGCGGCGCGCGCCCCCTAGGCGGCCGGGAATCCCAGGACGTCATATGACGCCCACCCAGGATGGGAGATCCCATCTGTGGACGTCATATGACTATGGGCGGTATTGAAGTGGTTAATGTTAGAGAGCATTGTAAGTTGGGACACATTTTAGGTGCCTATCTTCTGCTGTGCTCCCTTTAACTATATACCATAGATGGTGCTGCTATTAGAGCATAATAAATTCCAGTGACAATTCATCTGTCCAGTATATTTGGGAGCTAAGGTTACATGAAAAGTTCACCTTTTTGTAACATGTTGCAGCCATATTTAGGGTGTAAGATGTTACAAATGCATTGGCCCCCGTCGTCTGATCGATGGAGAACAGCAGGCTGATTTCCCAGCATAATTAGAGAATTGAGCACGCTGTGCTTTCATACTAATGTCCTGTACACACGGTCGGATTTTCTGATGGAAAATGTGTGATAGGACCTTGTTGTCAGAAATTCCGACCATGTGTAGGCTCCATCACACATTTTCCATAGGAATTTCCGAGACACAAAGTTTGAGAGCAGGCTATAAAATTTTCCGACCACAAAATCCGATCGGTTAAATTACGATCGTGTACACAAATTCGACACAAAGTGCCACGCATGCTCAGAATAAATTGAGAAAAGAAAGCTATTGGCTACTACCCCGTTTATAGTCCTGATGTACGTGTTTTACGGTACCGCGTTCAGAACGATCGGATTTTCCGTCAACTTTGTGTGACCGTGTGTATGCAAGACAAGTTTGAGCCAACATCCGTCGGGGAAAAAAATCCATGGATTTTGTTGTTGGAATGTCCGATCAATGTCCGACCGTGTGTACGGGGCATTAGTGTGGTAAGTTTTTGATAGGAAAGCAGAGGGGCTGGCAGGAACACCAGGGATTTCACACAAGAGAAGTGATACAAAGAGAACAAAATACTTTAACACAAGTACAGCAGGCACATATCAGGAATATGAAATGTTGGATTGACATATTCTTTAATTAAAAAAAAAAATAAAATCTAGTGTTCACAGCCTCCTCCAAAATTTTCAGACTCTTATTTTTTTTATTTATGTATTTTTTTTTTTTTTTTTCTTCTTGCTGTAATCGGACTATTGGAGGGGTGTATACATTCGTTCTCCATGGTCCCACTATAGGTAGGAATGTAGCCGTCTCTTGCTCACTCCTGAGATGGACTATGGGATTTGCCGGGTTCGTAGAGTATTGAACATGACCACAACTAAGGCCGTCCATACAATATGCTATTTTTTTTTTTTTTTGTACAATTTTCTTTTTAGATTTACCAAAACCATATGAGGTCATACCTAAACACTTTTAATTTTATACAATCAGGCAGGCCCCTGCACTATGTAGTTGGTTAGGCCTCATGCACGCTGGACATTATAAAAATGCCAGTAGCAATCACTGTAGAAAGCTGTAGCTATAGAATGAGTTTTTCAGTGTTTTTGCAGTACCCTTTTTTTATCAGTAGTGGTTTTAGTTGGCCGTTAGCTGTGTTTTTTGGCTTAAAAAAAAAAAAAAAGAGTTTACAGCTGGAAAATCTCCCCTTTAAAACCCACTTGTTCTGGGGGTTTTTTCCAGCCAGAAAATGCCCCTGCCAAAAACTGCTAACAGCCTGTGTGCATAGACACATAAGATAACATGCTGGGGAGTTCATTGACTGCAGGAAAAAAAACGTCTGAAGGCAAAACAGCAGCTGACGATTTTCTCTGCAGTCACTAAACTCCCCAGCATGTTCTACGTGTCAATGCACACAGGCTATCAGCATTTTTTTGGCAGGGGCGTTTTCTAGCTAGAAAAAAAAAATCCAGAACTAGTGGGTTTGAGGGGAGTATTAAAGCTGTAAAAATGCTCCAACTCTGGGGGGAAAAAAAGCTGAAAAAAGCTTAAGGCCAAAAAAACACTATTCGTCACTTATCACCATTTTAGAGCCATAAGCTTTTGTGAACGTATAAATTTTGTTTAAAAAAAAAAGCAAAAACGCTACTGCAAAAACACTGACACTCATTCTACAGCTTTCTACAGTGAACACTGCTGGCATTTTTATAATGTCCAGTAGAGGTCGACCGATATGGGTTTTTCTCTGGCCGATGCCGATATTTAGAAATCTCGGTGGCCGATGGCCGATATGTGATGCCGATTTTTTTTTTTTTTTTTTTTTTTTTTTTTTTTTTGGGCCGATTTATATTAGGCCGATTTTTTTTTTTTTTTTTTTTTTTTTTCCTTCATCTCATAAAATCTAACAGTTAGACCCCTTTCACACTGGGGCGTTTTTCAGGCGCTTTTGGGCTAAAAATAGCGCCTGTAAAGTGCCTGTAAAACAGCTCCCCTGCAGTCTCAGTGTGATATCCCGAGTGCTTTCACACTGAGGCGACGCGCTGGCAGGATGTTAAAAAAAAGTCCTGCAAGCAGCATCTTTGGAGCGGTGTATACCACCACTCCTGCCCATTGAAATGAATGCGCACCGCTGCCAAAGCGCCTGCAAAGCGTTTCAGCAGCGGTGCTTCAGGGGCGCATTTAACCCCTTCCTCGGCTGCTAGCTGGAATATAAGCTCCCCGCTAGCAGCCGAATAGCGCCGCTAAAATGACGGTAAAGCGCCGCTAAAACTAGCAGCGTTTTACCGTCAACGCATGCCCGCTGCAGTGTGAAAGCAACCTAAAGTGATACAGAAATTTTTTTACATTTAAACATTTATTAAATAAAACAAACCTCCAATCAGTTCACTTGTATGTAGAATTTAGATAAAAAATACAAAAAAAAAACTATATCTTAAAAATAAATACACAAAAACAGGTAATCAAAACTTTTGGACGAAAAAAAATGGGCTAACTTTACTGCTTAGTTTTTTTTTTTAATTTATTAGTGTATTTTTTTTTTTAATTGCGTTTGAAAGACCGCTGCGCAAATACTGTGTGACATAAAATATTGCAACAACCGCTATTTTATTCCCTAGGGTCTCTGCTAAAAAAAAATATATAATAATTGGGGGTTCTAAGTGATTTTTTAGCAGAAAATACAGGATTTTTACTTGTAAGCAACAAATGTCAGAAAAGATTTAGTCTTTAAATGGTTAAACTGAGAACTTCTACACGGAGTTTAGTTCATTCAGAAGTGTAAACATTGTATCAATTCAGGTTCTTTTTATCAGATTTGGCAGGCTGCCCAGAGAGGGGGAGAAGTCACTTCACAGAAGAATACAGGCAACTTGTTTTGACTTCAGAAGTCATTTGCAAGTCGCGCTGAGTTATATCGGCCTTTTTATCAGCACAATCGGCCAATGCCGATTAAGAAAAAAACGTCAAATATCGGCCGGCCGATATATCGGTCGACCTCTAATGTCCAGTGTGAATGAGGCCTAACCTCCAACTACATAGTGCAGGGGCCTGCCTAATTGCATTAAAAGTGTTTAGGTAATAATATTATTTCAGGTACTTGTATAGCGCCGTCAATTTACGCAGCGCTTTACATATACATTGTACATTCACATCGGTCCCTACTCTTAAGGAGCTTACAATCTAAGATCCCTAATGCCGCGTACACACGAGCGGACATTACGGCAGACTTTGCCCGGCGGACTGGATTTCGTCGGACAATTCGATGTGTGTGGGCTCCAGCGGACTTTGTTTTCTCAAAAGTTGGACGGAATTAGATTTAAAACTTGTTTTAAATTTATCCGTTGAAATCGAGTCCGGTCGAAAAGTCCGCCGTCTGTATGCTAGTTCGACGGACAAAAAGCCACGCTAGGGCAGCTATTGGCTACTGGCTATGAACTTCCTTGTTTTAGTCCGGTCGTACGTCATCACGTACGAATTCGACGGACTTTGGTGGATTGTGTGTAGGCAAGTCCGTTCATTCACAAAGTCCGTCGGAAAGTATGTCAAAGTCCGCCGGGCAAAGTCCGCCGTAATGTCCGCTCGTGTGTACGCGGCATAACTCACATTCATATACTAGGGCCAATTTAGACAGAAGCCAATTAACCTACCAGCATTGTCTTTGGAGTGTGGGAGGAAACTGGAGTACCCGGAGGAAACCCACGCAGGCACAGGGAGAACATGCAAACTCCAGGCAGATGGTGTCGTGGTTGGGATTCGAACCAGCGACCCTTTTTACTGCTAGGCGAGAGTGCTACCCACTACACCACTGTGCCGCCCTATGACCTCCATATTGTATGGTTTTGGTAAATATAAAGGAAAATAGAACAAGAAAATTGCATAATGTATGGTCAGCCTTAGTTGTGGTCATGTGCAATATATGAACCCGGCAAATCCCATAGTCCATCTCAGGAGCGAGCAAGAGGCGGTGACTACATTCCTACCTATAGTGGGACCACGAAGAATGAATATATACAACCCTCTAACAGTCTGATCACAGCAATCAGAAAGAAGGGGGGGGGGGGGATCCTGAACATTTTTGGAGGAGGCTGCAAACACTAGATTTTATTTACGGTATTAAAGAATGTCAACTCAACATTTCATATTCCTGATATGTGCTTGCTGTACTTGTATGAAAGTCTTTTGTTCTCTTTGTATTAATATAAGTCAGAAACGTAATGAATAGACTAGACAAGAAACAAAGCTATGCATATAGCCAACATTGATTCCATTCCAGCCCAAGGAGGGAAAGGGGAACATAAATAGTCATACAGTGGGGACGGAAAGTATTCAGACCCCCTTAAATTTTTCACTCTTTGTTATATTGCAACCATTTGCTAAAATCATTTAAGTTCATTTTTTTCCTCATTAATGTACACACAGCACCCCATATTGACAGAAAAACACAGAATTGGTGACATTTTTGCAGTTTTATTAAAAAAGAAAAACTGAAATATCACATGGTCCTAATTGTTCAGACTCTTTGCTGTGACACTCATATATATTTAACTCAGGTGCTGTCCATTTCTTCTGATCATCCTTGAGATGGTTCTAGAATCTAGACCTTCATTTGAGTCCAGCTGTGCTTGATTGATTATACTGATTTGACTTGATTAGGAAAGCCACACACCTGTCTATATAAGACCTTACAGCTCACAGTGCATGTCAGAGCAAATGAGAATGATGAGGTCAAAGGAACCGCCTGAAGAGCTCAGAGACAGAATTGTGGCAAGGCACAGATCTGGTCAAGGTTACAAAAAAATTCTGCTGAACTTAAGATTCTTAAGAGCACAGTGGCCTCCATAATCCTTAAATGGAAGACGTTTGGGACGACCAGAACCCTTCCTAGAGCTGGCCGTCCGGTCAAACTGAACTATCGGGGGAGAAGAGCCTTGGTGAGAGAGGTAAAGAAGAACCCAAAGATCACTGTGGCTGAGCTCCAGAGATGCAGTCGGGAGAAAGTTGTAGAAAGTCAACCATCACTGCAGCCCTCCACCAGTCGGGGCTTTATGGCAGAGTGGCCCGACGGAAGCCTCTCCTCAGTGCAAGACACATGAAAGCCCACATGGAGTTTGCTAAAAAAAAAAAAAAAAACACCTGATGGACTCCAAGATGGTGAGAAATAAGATTCTCTGGTCTGATGAGACCAAGATAGAACTTTTTGGCCTTAATTCTAAGCGGTATGTGTGGAGAAAACCAGGCACTGCTCATCACCTGTCCAATGCAGTCCCAACAGTAACAGTGAAGCATGGTGGTGGCAGCATCATGCTGTGGGGGTGTTTTTCAGGTGCAGGGACAGGGCGACTTGTTGCAATCGAGGGAAAGATGAATGCGGCCAAGTACAGGGATATCCTGGACAAAAACCTTCTCCAGAGTGCTCAGGACCTCAGACTGGGCCGAAGGTTTACCTTCCAACAAGACATTGACCCTAAGCACACAGCTAAAATAATGGAGTGGCTTTACAACAACTCTGTGACTGTTCTTGAATGGCCCAGCCAGAGCTCTGATTTGAACCCAATTGAGCATCTCTGGAGAGACCTAAAAATGGCTGTCCACCAATGTTTACCATCCAACCTGACAGAACTGGAGAGGATTCCCAAATCCAGGTGTGAAAAACTTGTTGCATCTGTCCCAAAAAGACTCATTAGATCAAAAGGGTGCTTCTACTAAATACCGAGCAAAGGGTCTGAATACTTAGGGCCATGTGATATTTCAGTTTTTCTTTTTTAATAAATCTGCAAAAATATCAACAATTCTGTGTTTTTCTGTCAATATGGGGTGCTGTGTGTACATTGAGTAAAAAAATGAACTGAAATGATTTTAGCAAATGGCTGCAATGTAACAAAGAGTGAAAAATTTAAGGGGGTCTGAATACTTTCCATCCCCACTGTACATTAAATTGGTAGTTTAGCCACTCTAACATCTTTATACTATCCGCACTGTCTCCTAATGCTGTGTACCCCTGTGTCATATTTTTTTTTTTTTTAAATGCAGTATATACCTAATTTCAGAGAACCTCCCGGCGCTCACGTGACCAACTGGTTCTCTCCTTTTTCCTGTAAGACGGCTGGAGCGGCCCAGATTCCCCTCCCGACAGTCGGGAGAAGGAGAGAGCCAGCGGGTCACTGCAATTCGTTTTTAAATAAATGACACACACAGGGGCACAGAGCATTAGGAGACAGCACGGATAGTATACAAATGTAGATGTTCTTCCTGCTGCGGGGGGGTGCAGGAGGCAGGCACTGTCAGCTGACCGGGGGGGGGGGGCGCAGGGAGACGCAGGAGAGACAACAAATGACAGAGGCATGTAAACTGACCACGTTGTCAGGGCTCAGCAGCCACAATGAACCGTGGTCAGTATACAGGGGGAAGGGTAGAAACTGGCAGGATCATTCAGGTGATAAAGGGGGGCCATATTACACAGCACAAGCACTGTGCTGTAAAACGTGCTTTAAAGGGACAGGGTCCTTTTTACCAAAAAAAAAAAAACTTTAATAGATCATAAAGGCAGTTGGTGGATTTTAAGTCTAATTGCAGGAGGCAATGCTGCATATGCTCTCCTGTTTCAGTAGTGTTCTTGTCAAGGACTTCAGAACACGGCCCCTATCGTATTGTGGCATAAAGCTGCAGAGGGCCCAGATAAGAATGTGTGTGTGTGTTTTTTTTTCTGGCTATTCTATTTAGGGTAGAGGTCGACCGATGTGGGTTTTTCTCTGGCCGATGCCGATATTTGGAAATTGGGCCGGCCGATATGATGCCGATTTTTCTTTTTGGCAGGTGGCATTGGTTGGCACTGGTTGGAACTGGCAGGTTTCACACTAAGCCGATTTGTCAGTTTCAGTTACACTATATGTAACTGAATGCAGAGACCAGCTGTCAGAATTCAGCATGATGTCGGGGGTGAGCAGGACCCTGCAGCTATCAAGCACCAGCCAATGATTGGGCTGCTTAAGAAAGTGGACGGGGCGACATACACATAGTGGCCCGCCCAGATCCCATCCTATTGGCTGGTGTTTGATATCTGGGTCCCGCCCACCCCCGACATCACGCTGAATTCTGACAGCTCCTCTCTCTGCATGCAGTTGCAAATCAGTTTCACACACTGAGCACAGAGCCGGTCAGTATGTGAAACTGTCAGTGGAGTGTGGGGAAGAGAGGTAATCTGGCAGCACAGTGGTGTAGTGGGTAGCACTCTCGCCTAGCAGTAAAAAGGGTCGCTGGTTCAAATCCCAACCATGACACCATCTGCCTGGAGTTTGCTTGTTCTCCCTGTGCTTGCGTGGGTTTCCTCCGGGTACTCCGGTTTCCTCCCACACTCCAAAGACATGCTGGTAGGTTAATTGGCTTCTGTCCAAAATTGGCCCCAGTATATAAATGTGAGTTGGGGACCTTGGATTGTGGGCTCCTTAAGGGTAGGGACCAATGTGAGTGTGCGATGTATGTGTGGAGTGCTGCGTAAATTGACAGCGCTATATGGGTACCTTAAATAAATAGGGATAATTGTAAACACGCACCCACACTCACTCAGGTTGACCTGGATGGACTGGTGTCTTAATTCAACCTTACTAACTATGTAATCGGCAGATTTTTTTTTTTTTTTTTGCACAAAAATCGGCCGATGCCGATTTCCTAAAGGCCAAATATCGGTCGACCTCTAATTTCGGGTGAGTGTCTTAACAATTGTTAAACTGAGGATTATAAGTATAAAGGTGGTCCTTTTCATATTAATCGTTGGCTGAAATACAAAAATTTAGGGACTCGCTGCTTATGTGAATGTTCTGTTAATTTTTATGTAAAACTATAATATAAATCAGAATTCTTTAATGCACTGCGACAGAAATAAGTTATAAATATTTAGGGATAGGTGGAGTTGCGTTAATCACTTCCTGTCCCAGTGATTCCTATTCAAATGAGTCGTGATCACCTGAATGGAATCGCAAAGACAGGCTAACATTGTCAGGCGTTCTGACCCTTTTTCACTCTAACAAAAATTTTCTTGTGTCCCCAGCTTAAGATTTCCCATCACTTCCTGTCATCACAGGAAATGAGGGATACACTCTTAAAAACATGACACAGGCTCTATCCTTCCCCTGGTCTCAAACCATTTTTGACCAGTGTAGAGTTTACCGGGAATGGTCAGGATTATTCCTATAACATCAGCTGTCTATATCTGTGGATGTGCTATATGTTTTTTATACACCCAAATCTGTGACAGATTTACCTTCAATGTTTATCTGGGCATTTTTATGGTCTTGCATAAAAAAAAATAAAAAAAAATTTTTTATAAATTTTTATTTCTTGTGCTTTTACATTAGATTCATATTTTCATAATAAGCAATGTTAAAGCCTGACTCCACGTTTTAATGTCCCTTTTTTAAGTAGTTAGTTTGAGCCAACCTGGCCCAGTTGTGTTTGTTGGGGGCGTGTATTAACTATGTAGCTTCGTATAGTATACATCGCTGTGTTCTAGGATGAGGACTTTCAATCTCACACCGGGAACAAAATAGTCGGGCTGAGTGATGCTCAGCTATTCAGGGGAAGCTTTGTATTCTATGAATGTACTGCTCCCTCTGGCTGAGGTGGAGAGCGTAACGTCATCCACCCGCCTCCAGACAGTCAGAGGAAGCTATGTATTCATTCATGGAATACAAATCTTCCCGTGAACGGCTGATCATCACTCGGACTGATTCTATTTTGTTCTGATAATGATGCAGGAAATTTTTGTTCCACTGTAGGAATACATCACTGTATACATAGTTTGTACGGTGCACCTGTTAGTGCAGTAAATGGTTCTTTTGGGCCAGCTTGGCCCAAATTATCATGCCCAAAAAAAAATTAAAGGAACACTTTTTAATCCGAGGTATAACACAAAGCCAATTAAACTCCTGGGATATTATTCTTGTCAGTTAAGTAGCAGAGGGGGTTCCTAATCATTTTCGGCTGCTTTAGTGTTAAAGAAATTAACAGGTGCATTGGATGGGCAATGAGACGACCTCCAAAACAGGAATGGTTTTACTGGTGGAGGCCACCCCCCCCCCCCAGAAGGTTTGCTGTGTCTCCTAGCACAGTATTAAGAGCATGGGGGAGATTTCAGGAGACAGGCAGTTACTCAAGGAGAGCTGGACAGGGCCGTAGAAGGTCCTGAACCCATCAGCAGGACCGGTATCTGCTCCTTTGTCCAAGGAGGAAGAGGATGAGCACTGCCAGAGCCCTACAAAATGACATCCGGCAGGCCACAGGTGTGAATGTCTCTGACCAAAGAATCAGAAACGGACTTCATGAGGGTGGCCTAAAGCCCCAACGTCCTCTAGTGGGCGCTCTGTGCTCACTGTCCGGCACCGTAGAGCTTGATTGGTATTTGCCGCGCAACTCCAGAATTGGCAGGTCCACCACTGGCGCCCTGTGCTTTTCACAGATGAGCACGTTCACCCTAAGCACATGTGACCGATGTGAAAGGTCCTGAAAAAGCCGCGGAGAACGTTATGCTGCCTGTAACATTGTTCAGCATGACCGGGTTGGTGAGTAAGCAATGGTCTGGGGAGGCATATCCATGGAGGCATGCACAGACCTCTACAGGCTAGACAATGGCACCCTGACTGCGGTCGTGTATCGGGATGAAATCCTTGGACCCATTGTCAGACCCTACGCTGGTGCAGTGGGTCCCGGGTTCTTCCTGGTGCATGACAATGCCGGCCCCATGTGGCTAGAGTATGCAGACAGTTTCTGGAGGATGGAGGAATTGATACCATTGATTGCCCCCCACACTCGCCTGACCTAAATCCTATTAGACACCTCCTGAGACATTTTGTTTCGGTCCATCCGACGCTGCCAGATTGCACCTCAGTCTGTTCAGGAGCTCAGTGATGCCCTGGTCTGGATCTGGGAGGAAATACCCCAGGACACCATCTGTTGTCTCATTAGGAGCATACCCCAATGTTGGGCATGCATACAAGCACGTGGGGGCCATCCAAACTACTGAGTACCATTTTAGGGTGACTGCAATGAAATTTCAGCAAAATGCACTAGCCTGCTGCATAATTTTTTCACTTTGATTTTCTGGGTGTATTTGAATTCAGCCCTCTGTAGGTTGATCATATTCATTTCCATCAAACAAAGTGGCATCCTTTCGTTCCTCACACATTACCCAGTCCATGTCAGTATAGATATTTAACATATTTTTCCCCATTGAGATCTGATGTGTTTTCAAAGTGTTCCTTTAATTTTTTTTTTGAGCAGTGTATTAAACATAGGAGTTGTGTTTTTAAGGCATGATTTAAATAGTTCAGTCATCTCTTTTTGGTTTCTAAAACAAACCGGTCTTCTAATAAATAGTTCCTGAAACATTGTAAAAGTTTAAAACTGAAAAAAGTTTTCCATTAAGTCAGTCCTCACTAATTTTTTCTTTTTTTTTCTTTCTTCTGTTAGTGCCCAGCCGGCTTGGTGAAGAGGCCAAAATGGCTACTGGCAACTACTTTGGCTTTACCCATGGCGCTGCCGCTCAGTACAGGTAAGTGTATGCATGATATGTATTGTAGCATTTACATGCAGAAATCTTAATCTTATTTGCAAACAAGATCACTAGCACAGCATGATGATGTTGCTGAAGCAAGGGGAACATGTTTGCTAAAATAAGCATTGTCCTAGAAGAGCCTGGTCCTCAGCAATGTGACTGTGACCTTAGCTTCTATGTCAATACATTTACTTGTCAGGATATGACCAGACTGTGCAGACTGTGCCATTTGCACAGTTCACTTGTATTAAGTACACTTAGCAACACAAACTAAAAGTGCTCTTTAAAGTATAACTAAAGGCACCCATTTTTTGCGGTCTGTGTTCCCGTAAAGCCTCTTGCACATAGTACTGATGTTTGAGCATCTGCTTTTTTTTTTTTTTTTTTTTTTTTTTTTTTTTTTTTTTTTTATGCAATTTTAGGTGTGTATTTTGCAAGTATTCATGCACAATACATTCCTAGGAAAGATGTGTTTGTATTTATGCTCATATGCACATATTTGTGCAAAATACTGGGAACGCAGAATTTTTTTTTTTTTTTACTCGAATGTGTACAGGCACATTGTAAACAATGGGCTGCACTTTAGATCAGTAAAAGAAAATGCTGTACTGAGCTTTTTCAAGCTGCAGTGTGCAAGAGGACTTGGGGAGATTCCCTTTCTATTTGTCTTGTTTACCATTTATCATTGAAAGTAAAAGAAAATCTCACGTTTTTAAATTGTCTCCAGAAAAGTAAGAGAAGGGAAATCTTCCAATAGGGACAATAGTTCTGTGACCTAGGGGGGTGGGTCCCCAAGAGATTCCCCTTTGTCATGGATTTCCTCTCACTTCCTGTTTTGGCTATGGAACAGGAAGTGAAGGGAAATCTCCCCAATTGGACCAAGATAGCAAAAATAAACCTTATCCAAAATAGGGGGAAAGTTTTTTTTGTTTTTTTTTTTTTTTTTTTTTGTTTTTTTTTCCTATAGTTCTTCTTCTTTTAATTAATTTTTTAATATTCAAAGCAAACTCCCCCAATCATCCATGTCTCTATGCTTTATTTCGAACTCTTTGAAAAACATGCGCTAGCATTTCTGGTTATTTTGAGTAAGGGCAGATTCATGTATCATTTACTTTCTGGTCTCCATCTGCCCTTAGCTCAAGCATGCAGGCAGGAGGTTGTGCTGTAGCTGGAAAAAATACCCTCTTCCCCTCCTGAAGACTTGGTTTATGACCTAATTTGCCTAGGCAAGAAACCAGGAAGGAACTCAAGAAATGGGGGGGAAAAAAAGTTTAAAGCCAGTACATGATGTACCTTCCCATCTATCTACTAATGCTAGCAGCATAAAGATTAGAAGTCAATGTTGACTGAGAGTGAAGTTCCTTTTTTTAAGGAGATAAAAAGCTGGCCCTGGCCAGCAAGTGACCATAAGACAATGAAGTACCTCCTCGAATCCTGGAAACCATTTAACGATCTTTTTTCCAATTGATCGTTCACATGTATGGTGAACTTGGTTGAATGAAGCCCCACCAGCTAATAGTTGGTGGGGCTTCATGTAAGGTTTAGCCTAAGCAGCATAACCTGGGTTTAGGATCAAAGGGGCAGTACAGGGTTTGGGGTGAAGGCTAAGGTCTCATTCACACTAACCTGCAATGCTAAAATGTGTGTGCACTAACTACTAGTGTAGATTATTTAGTGGTGGTCCAATGCATTGTGAAAATTCATTAGCTGTAGTTTTAAGTTCATGTTAAATATATATAAACCCAATAACTCTTGGAAGAGAATACCCTGGACAAAAAAGCCTTAGTACCACATTAAATGGATTTTATATTCCTATCACTAAAAAATAAATAAAACCTGATTAATACTCCTTTCAAAAAAAAAAAAAAAAAAGTGAAGATTATGGCTAAAGAAAAGTAAAGACAGTGGCTTCCATTTAATGGCTACATTTTATTGGAAATGGTGAGTGTAGGTAACAGGACATAAGAGAACCTGGGAACTCTTGAGCCAAGTGGAGACCTGATGCGTTCTCGATTTCCTTATTAGATTACCACCATATTCATCATGTTACTTGTCCCTGCCTTGTTACAGAAGAGAGCAATGTATATACAGTGAGGGGGGGGGGGGGGAGGGGGGGGAGGAGAGAGAGAGAGAGTATTTAATCCCCTACTGATTTTGTATGTTTGCCCACTGACAAAGAAATGCTCAGTCTATAATTTTAATGGTAGGTTTATTTTAACAGTGGGAGACAGAATGACAACAAAAATATACCCAGAAAATACATTTCAAAAAAGTTATTGATTTTAAATTTTAATGAGTGAAATAAGTATTTGATCCCCTTCGCAAAATATGATTAGTACTTGGTGGCAAAACTCTTGTTGGCAATCAGAGGTCAGACTTTTCTTGGAGTTGGCCACCAAGTTTACACACATCTCAGGAGGGATTTTGTCCCACTCCTCTTTGCAGATCCTTTCCAAGTCATTAGGGTTTTATGGCTAATGTTTGGTAACTCTAACCTTCAGCTCCCTCCACAAATTTTATATGGGATTTAAGGTCTGAAGACTGGCTAGGCCACTCTAGGACCTTTTTTTTTTTATTGTGCTTTTTCTTGGGTCACTCCTTTGTTTCCTTGTGTGGGTTTTTTTTTTTTTTTTTTTTCTTTTTTGGTCATTGTCATGCTGAAATACTCATCCACAACCCATTTTCAGTGCCCTGGCTGAGGGAAGGAGGTTTTCACCCAAGATTTGATGGTACATGGCCTTGTCCATCGTCCCTTTTGCTGCAGTAAAGTTGTTCTGTCCCCTTGGCAGAAGAACACCCCCAAAACAAAGTTTCTGCCTCCATTATTGACAGTGGGGATGGTCTTCTTGGGGTCATAGGCGGCATTCCTCCTCCTCCTCCTCCTCCTCCTCCTCCTCCTCCTCCTCCAAACACGGCGAGTTGAGTTGATGCCAAAGAACTTGATTTTGGTCTCATCTGACCACAACACTTTCACCCAGTTCTCCTCTGAATCATTTAGATGTTCATTAGCAAACTTCAGATGGGCCTGATATGTGCTTTCTTGAGCAGGAGGACCTTGCGGGCGCTGCAGGATTTCAGTCCTTCACAGCGTAGTGTGTTACCAATGGTTTTCTTGGTGACTATGGTCCGAGTTGCCTTGAGATCATTGACAAGATTTTCTTGTGTAGTTCTGGGTGGATTCCTCACCGTTCTCATGATCATTGAAACTCCACAAGGTGAGATCTTGCATGGAGCACCAGATCGAGGAAGATTGACAGTTATTTTGTGCTTCCATTTGCGAATAATCACACCAACTGTTGTCACCCTCCCACCAAGCTGCTTGGCAATGGTCTTGTAGCCCATTCCAGCCTTCTGTAGATCTACAATCTTGTCCCTGACATCCTTTGAAAGCTCTTTGGTCTTGGCCATGGTGGAGAGATTGGAATCGGTTTACTTCTGTGGACAGGTGTCTTTTTAGACCGGTAATAAGCTGAGATTAGGAGCACTCCCTTTGAGAGTGCTCTTCATCTCAGCTCGTTACCTGTATAGAAGACACCTGGGATCCAGAAATCTTGCTGATAGGGGATCAAATACTTGTTTCATTAAAATGTTATAAACTTATAAAATTGATATGCATTTTAATGAGTGAAATAAGTATTTGACGCCTTCACAAAACATGACTTAGTACTTGGTGGGAAAACCCTTGTTGGCAATCACACTCATTAAAATGCCAATCAATTTAACTTTTTTTAAAATGCGGTTCTTGGATATTTTTTTTTTTTTTTTTGTTCTGTCTCACTGTTAAAATAAACCTACCATTAAAATTATAGACTGATCACAGTGTGTTTGAGATATATAGATAGATATAGATAGATAGATATAGATAGATATAGATAGATAGATATAGATAGATATATATAGATAGATATAGATAGTTTGAAACCTAACCCATTAACAACCTTGTCTCAGTTTACATAGTTTGGAGGTCTGTCAGTAAACAAATAAATGGATTACCTAAACCAGACACCAAGAATTTTGTGTCTGCCCTGTGTAAAGTAGACCACGCACAAACTTGGACAATTGAAACTCCGCAAAAAAGTATAAGCAGATGAGAACTCGTAGAATTGAGGGTAGGGACAGATTAATTTATAACCCTTATTGACCGCTGTCAGTGCAGTGCATCGGTGGAACACTGACCATATACACATCTTAACCACTTGAGCCCCGGACCATTATGCTGCCTAAGGACCAGAGGTCTTTTTCCAATTTGGCACTGCGTCGCTTTAACTGCTAATTGCGCGGTCATGCAATGCTGTACCCAAACGAAATTTGCGTCCTTTTCTTCCCACAAATAGAGCTTTCTTTTGATGGTATTTGATCACCTCTGCGGTTTTTATTTTTTGCGCTATAAATGGAAAAAGACCGAAAATTTTGAAAAAAAATGATATTTTCTACTTTTTGTTATAAAAAAAATCCAATAAACTCAATTTTAGTCATACATTTAGGCCAAAATGTATTCGGCCACATGTTTTTGGTAAAAAAAATGTCAATAAGCGTATATTTATTGGTTTGCGCAAAAGTTATAGCGTCTACAAACTAGGGTACATTTTCTGTAATTTACACAGCTTTTAGTTTATGACTGCCTATGTCATTTCTTGAGGTGCTAAAATGGCAGGGCAGTACAAACCCCCCCCAAATGACCCCATTTTGGAAAGTAGACACCCCAAGGAAATTGCTGAGAGGCATGTTGAACCTATTGAATATTTTTTTTTTTTGTCCCAAGTGATTAAATAATGACAAAAAAAAAAAAATATTTACAAAAAGTTGTCACTAAATGATATATTGCTCACACAGGCCATGGGCCTATGTGGAATTGCACCCCAAAATACATTCTGCTGCTTCTCCTGAATATGGGGATACCACATGTGTGGGACTTTTTGGGAGCCTAGCCGCGTACGGGGCCCCGAAATCCAATCACCGCCTTCAGGATTTCTAAGGGCGTAATTTATGATTTCACTCTTTACTGCCTATCACAGTTTCGGAGGCCATGGAATGCCCAGGTGGCACAAAACCCCCCCAAATGACCCCATTTTGGAAAGTAGACACCCCAAGCTATTTCCAGAGAGGCATATTGAGTCCATGGAATATTTTATATTTTGACACAAGTTGCGGGAAAGTGACACTTTTTTTTTTTTTTTTTGCACAAAGTTGTCACTAAATGATATATTGCTCACACAGGCCATGGGCATATGTGGAACTGCACCCCAAAATACATTTAGCTACTTCTCCTGAGTACGGGGATACCACATGTGTGGGACTTTTTGGGAGCCTAGCCGTGTACGGGACCCCGAAAACCAATCACCGCCTTCAGGATTTCTAAGGGTGAAAATTTTTGATTTCACTCTTCACTGCCTATCACAGTTTCGGAGGCCATGGAATGCCCAGGTGGCACAAAACCCCCCCAAATGACCCCATTTTGGAAAGTAGACACCCCAAGCTATTTGCTGAGAGGCATGGTGAGTATTTTGCAGCTCTCATTTGTTTTTGAAAATGAAGAAAGACAAGAAAAAACTTTTTTTTTTTTTTTCTTTTTTCAATTTTCAAAACTTTGTGACAAAAAGTGAGGTCTGCAAAATACTCACTATACCTCTCATCAAATAGCTTGGGGTGTCTACTTTCCAAAATGGGGTCATTTGGGGGGGGTTTGTGCCACCTGGGCATTCCATGGTCTCCGAAACTGTGATAAGCAGTCAAGAGAGAAATCAAAAATTCACGCCCTTAGAAAGCCTGAAGGCGGTGCTTGGTTTTCGGGGTTCCGTACGCGGCTAGGCTCCCAAAAAGTCTCACACATGTGGTATCCCCGTACTCGGGAGAAGCAGCAGAATGTATTTTGGGGTGTAATTTCACATATTCCCATGGCATGTTTGAGCAATATATCATTTAGTGACAATTTTGTGCAAAAAAAAAAAAATTGTCTTTCCCGCAACTTGTGTCGCAATATAAAATATTCCATGGACTCGACATGCCTCTCAGCAAATAGCTTGGGGTGTCTACTTTCCAAAATGGGGTCATTTGGGGGGGGTTTGAACTGTCCTGGCATTTTATGCACAACATTTAGAAGCTTATGTCACACATCACCCACTCTTCTAACCACTTGAAGACAAAGCCCTTTCTGACACTTATTGTTTACATGAAAAAGTTTTTTTTTTTTTGCAAGAAAATTACTTTGAACCCCCAAACATTATATATTTTTTTTAAAGCAAATGCCCTACAGATTAAAATGGTGGGTGTTTCATTTTTTTTTCACACAGTATTTGCGCAGCGATTTTTCAAACGCATTTTTTGGGGAATAAACACACTTTTTTAAATTTTAATGCACTAAAACACACTATATTGCCCAAATGTTTGATGAAATAAAAAAGATGATCTTAGGCCGAGTACATGGATACCAAACATGACATGCTTTACAATTGCGCACAAACGTGCAGTGGCAACAAAATAAATACATTTTTAAAAGCCTTTACAGGTTACCACTTTAGATTTACAGAGGAGGTCTACTGCAAAAATTACTGCCCTCGATCTAACCTTCGCGGTGATACCTCACATGCATGGTGCAATTGCTGTTTACGTTTGACGACAGACCGCCGCTTGCGTTCGCCTTAGTGCGAGAGCAGGGGGCGACAGGGGTGCTTTTTTTTTTTTTTTTTTTTTTTTTTTTTTTTTCTTATTTTTTTGCTTTTTTATCTTATTTTTAAACTGTTCCTTTCATTTTTATTTATTTTTAATCATTTTTATTGTTATCTCGGGGAATGTAAATATCCCCTATGATAGCAATAGGTAGTGACAGGTACTCTTTTTTGAAAAAATTGGGGTCTATTAGACCCTAAATCTCTCCTCTGCCCTCAAAGCATCTGACCACACCAAGATCGGTGTGATAAAATGCTTCCCCAATTTCCCAATGGCGCTGTTTACATCCGGCGAAATCTAAGTCATGAAATGCTCGTAGCTTCCGGTTTCTTAGGCCATAGAGATGTTTGCAGCCACTCTGGTCTCTGATCAGCTCTATGGTCAGCTGGCTGAATCACCGGCTGCATTTTCAGGTTCCCTGTTGAGACAGGAGAGCCAGAGAAAAACACGGAAGACGGTGGGGGGGGGGCATTCCCTCCCACGGCTTGTAAAAGCAGTCTAGAGGCTAATTAGCCGCTAGGATTGCTTTTACATGAAAGCCGACCGCTGGCTGAAAAGAATGATACCAAGATGATGCCTAAACCTGCAGGCATCATTCTGGTATAACCACTCAAAATTGTGAATGGCGTACCTGAAGACAAAAAAATGGTTAACAATAAAGCACAGTAAACGGTAAAGTATAAAAAATTGCATACCTGAAAAGCAAACATGATAAAACATAATAACAATAAAACATTGCAGAATAGAATACAGTAAAAAAGAGCAGAACAATAGAGAGAATAGAGAGAGAGAGAACAATAAAACGACAACTATTTTTTTTTTATTTTATATATATTTATATTTTTTTCTTTTTTTGTAACTTTTATAACTGTAACCGGTTCCAGGTTCGGGTCTCTCAAAATGCGATGGCATCTTGGGAGACCCTGTGAAAGTGCGCCTAGTCTGTGCAATGCTGTACCCTACGCTAATACTCAACTAGTGAATGGTAGCGTTCAAAACATTCACCAATGCAAAGACCAGGATTGTCAGGACAGGAGGGACAATAATAGCGGGTGTCACGCCTATATCCGCGCTAGCTGCAGACACAATATCTTTTTTGGGGGCGTTCGCTGGGTAGGGGTACTCGGGAGGACATAAAGAAAATGCCTCTCATGCAGCCGACTGCATTTGGTTGGGGATGTGAATGGGGGAAGTACGGGCGCTGCAGAAGCGGTGGGTTCCCAATTAGGATTGGCGAATGCAGTAGGAAGGGCACTATGGGCACGACGGGCCTGTGTTTGTCTTTTTGGTGGCAGCGGGACACTACTTGTGCTTGCCACCTCACCAGCTTGAACTGCACTTATGGGACTCGCCACGTCACCAAGTGTTACTGCAGTGCTGGTTTGACTACGACCGGGGTGTACTAGGCCGCTGGCGCTTGCCAGTTCACCAAAACGCTACCAAAAAATCTGTTGGCGATCGCAGGGATCAGGCCTGACTCTGCGAACGCTGCAGTTATGCGTTTTAGTCTTTTGTAAGTGACAGTGATCGATCGATACTGCACTTGGGTGGGCTGGGCTGGGCCGGGCGGAGGGGCAAAACGCAGGTGCTAGCAGGTATCTGGGCTGATCCCGCTAACACTGCGTTTGTGAGAACCCTAAACTGCTGGGGATGCTAGTATAGATCTGATCGGATCAGATATTGATCCGTTCAGATACTATACCACTAAGGGTGGTGTACAGTGCGTGCGTGGGTGTTAGCGGTACTGGCGCTAACCTGACGCTGCCTGGGGCTGGTGCTTGCCAGTTCACCAAAATACTACCAAAAAAACTGTTAGCGATCGCAGGGATCAGGCCTGACTCTGCGAACGCTGCAGTTATGCATTTAGTGTTTTGTAAGTGTCAGTGATCGATCGATACTGCACTTGGGTGGGCTGGGCCGGGCGGAGGGGCAAAACGCAGGTGCTAGCAGGTATCTGGGCTGATTCCGCTAACACTGCGTTTTTGGGAACCCTAAACTGCTGGGGACACTAGTATAGATCTGATCGGATCAGATATTGATCCGTTCAGATACTATACCACTAAGGGAGGCGTATGCTGCGTGCGTGGGTGTTAGCGGTACTGGCGCTAACCTGACCCTGACTGGGGCTGGTGCTTGCCAGTTCACCAAAATACTACCAAAAAATCTGTTAGCGATCGCAGGGATCAGGCCTGACTCTGCGAACGCTGCAGGTATGCGTTTAGTGTTTTGTAAGTGACAGTGATCGATCGATACTGCACTTGGGTGGGCTGGGCTGGGCCGGGCGGAGGGGCAAAACGCAGGTGCTAGCAGGTATCTGGGCTGATTCCGCTAACACTGCGTTTTTGGGAACCCTAAACTGCTGGGGACGCTAGTATAGATCTGATCGGATCAGATATTGATGCGTTCAGATACTATACCACTAAGGGAGGTGTATGCTGCGTGCGTGGGTGTTAGCGGTACTGGCGCTAATCTGACGCTGCCTGGGGCGACGCATATCACCGCCGGGCGATCAGGGGGCTAAACCTTTATTCGGTAATAAACGGCGGGTGCCCTGACACTATAAAAAATAAACAAACTAACCAGCGTCAACCGTAACGGTTATACGGTGATCAGTGGTGAAAGGGTTAACTAGGGGGCAATCAAGGGGTTAAAACATTTATTCGGTAGTATATGGGGGTCCCTGACGCTATAAAACGCTGACGGCGAACCTAAATATTTATGTCCCTAACTAGCGTCACCAGCGACACTAATACAGCGATCAGAAAAATGATCGCTTAGTGACACTGGTGACAGGGGGTGATCAAGGGGTTAAAACTTTATTAGGGGGGGTTAGGGGGGTACCCTAGACCTAAAGGGGGGTAACAGTAACTGTCCCAACACTGTAACTGTCACAAACTGACACTATGCAGTAATCAGAAAAAAAAAAAAAAAAAAAACTGCTGGTGTCAGTTTGTGACAGGGGGGGGGGGGTGATTGGGGGGCGATCGGGGGGGGGGGGGGATCGGGGTGTTTTGTGTGCCTGGCATGTTCTACTGTGTGTGTGTGTGTGTTGGTGCACTCACATTGATGTCTTCTCTCCTCGGGCCGGAACGGAAATTACCGAGCCGAGGAGAGATGACATAATTTCCTTTGCTGCTGTTTAGCATACAGCAGCAAAGGAATGATTCGATTGGCCGGCGGCGATCGCGAGGGGGGGGCCACGAACGGATGGTCTCCCCCTCACCACCGATCGCCGCTGGACAAACGACGACCGCCTCGGGCACCGGGGGGGGTCCGATCGGACCCCCCACCCGCGGAAGGCAAATCACGTACCATGTACGTGATTTTGCCTGTCCGTGCCACTTTGCCGACGTACATCGGCGTGAGGCGGTCGTCAAGTGGTTAAAGCGGTAGTAAACCCGTTGACTTTTTTTTTTTTTTTCTACACCTGTAAGGGAAAAGGCATAATACTTTACCTTTAGAATGAGGCGCCGGTATCTCACCCGATCCATGCCGAGGGAGCTGACATTTCCCCTCGGCATGTCTTCCGGGTATTGCGGCTCCGGCGCTGAGCCGCGATGTCGTCACTCACGCGCATGCGTGTGGGAGACTTCTTTCTGGCGTCTGCTGGACTTTTAGCTGAGAATCCCCGGAGCGCATGCGCTGCTGAAGTCAGTGGCTCATTGCGAGGGGAATATCTCCTAAACCGTGTTTGCTTCAGTTTCACTATCGGGGATTATTTCAGTCCCTGATAGTGAAACTGAAGCAAACAATCAACTATGGGTGACAAGGCAGTGTCAAGATCTCTGGGATAAAGTTGTGGACACACAAGTGGGGATGGATACAAAAAAAAAAATTCAAAGACTTTTATCAATGTCTAGAAGCAAAGTGAAGTCTATTATGTGGAAGGTATTTGGTAGAACACAGACCCTCCATGGATCAGGACATTTCTCTAAACTGGATGAAAGAGCCAGGAGGAAACTGGTCAGAGAGGCTCCCAAGAGGCCTACAGCAACTTGGTCAGCAATTCCAGCAACTGCTTCAGAGTGGTCATTGTGTGCATGTGACAACCATATCACAAATTCTCCATAAATGTGGCTTGTATGGGAGGGTTGCAAGAAAAAAGCCGCTCCTCAAGAAAGGCCACATACAGTCATGACTGAGCTTTGCCAAAACACTTTAAAGATTCTGAGGCCACATGGAAAAAGGTGTTCTGGTCAGATGAGACTAAAATTTAATTATTTGGCCTCAACACCAAATGATATGTCTGGCGAAATCCAATACAGCTCACCATCCAAATAACACCAGTCCTACAATAAAGCATGAAAGTGGTAATATCCTGTTATGGGGATATTTCTCTGCAGCAGGGACTGGAGCGCTCGTTGGGATAGAAGGAAAATGGATGGGGCAAAATACCATCAAATTCTTGAGGAAAAACCTTCTGCCAGAAAGTTGTCAATGGGAAGAAGCTTCACCTTCCGACATGTCAATGACCCAAAGCACACAGTAAAAATTACCACAGTGGTTGAAGGAGAAAAGGGTGAATGTCCTTGCATGGCCTAGTCAGAGCCCAGACTTTAAACTCCATTGAAAATTTGTGGAATGACTTGAAGACTGCGTTCCACAAATGTTCACCATCAAATTAAACTGAACTTGAGCAGTTCTGCAAATAGTGAGCAAATATTGCAGTCTAGATGTGCAAAGTTAATAGAGACATATCCCAGCAGACTAAAGGCTGGTATTAAAGAAAAGGTGGTTCAACAAAAGACTGACATAAGGGGGGATCCTTTTTCCAACTCTGATGCTGGGGGATTTTTTTTCTCCCCCTAACATGTTGGTGTTTATATTTTTCACTTGGATGTTACACTGAGTAAATACAGCTGGATAAAACAAAAACTGTGTTTTCATTTCAGGCTGCAAAGCAACAAAATGTGATTTATTTAAAGGGGTTGATTACTTTTCCATACATATTTTATTTTTTAATGGGAGGCCCCCCACCTTAGGCATGGATCAGTGTTGCAGCTAGTTTAAAAATCTTTTTCTTTTTCTTCCTTAATTGAGAGATGTACCTTGACTAGTAAGGAAGCTCACAGCGCATGGTCAGCATAAATTCAATGTCTGCCCTAATTTGAATTTTTTTTTGTTTTTTCTCCACCTATTTTACTCTTAGCCAGCAACCAGCATCAGGAGTAGCCTATTCGCATCCAACCACTGTGGGTAGCTATACTGTTCATCAGGCTCCAGTGGCGGCTCACACTGTGACAGCAGCCTACGCTCCAGCAGCAGCCACAGTTGCCGTAGCTCGGCCCGCTCCCGTTGCTGTGGCAGCTGCTGCGTCTGCAGCAGCTTATGGGGGCTATCCAACAGGTCATACAGCGACAGATTACGGCTACACTCAACGGCAGCAGGAAGCTCCTCCGCCACCACCTCCAGTCACAACGCAGAATTACCAGGTAACTTGTGCAAGATTTTATTTTATTCATTTTTTATTTTTATTTATTTTTATTTTTTTTAGTAGTGAAAAACTTGCAACCATTTTTTGTGGACCGGTTTTTAGAAATATAATATTCTGGAAAACTGAACAAGTTGTAATTGTTACTGTAACATTGTAATCTAGGTGTGGCCCCTTGAAGATTGTATGTGTTCAATGTGGCTTCCTCTTTCATTTCAGTTGAATTGAATTCATTGCAACATATGTTCTTTGGATAACTCGGGGGGTTTATTTTTTAGCTCTCTGTACATTGAAAAAAAGCATTCAGACAGAAAATAAAACGAAACTATTTCTAAATTAAAAAAATGCTTTGTTGCGTACCTTTTTACAGCTATATGTAGAGCCACACTGCAACACCAAGGTCCATCTGCAAAAGGAGATTGGGGGTTGTCCTTTTTTTTTTTTTTTTTTTTAAAGTATATCAATACAATTTTGTTAATGCATAAAGTATTTTACAGATTTTGGGTCCAGTTTTGTACTGATAAGAGAATAGTGTTGTATTCGTTTCTACCAATGCTGTATCTCTTGGAGTTGGTAACCTTGCTAAATTCTTTCACCAGGACTCGTACTCCTACGTCCGGTCCACAGCTCCTGCTGTAACATATGACACCAAGACTTACTACCAGCAGCCAACAGCAACTGCAGCAGCTGTAGCAGCTGCTCAGCCTCAGCAATCTGTGGCGGAATCCTACTACCAGACAGGTAGGTGTCTTATAATTATTGATGTTTCAGCATTTATAGCTTAATACGTTAAATAAATTGTGGAAATCCTGCCATTTTTCTATTTTTGTCAGTCAATATATTTGTTCCAGATTAAAAAAATATCCTTAAAGCAGACATAGCATTACCAGTTATGGTTACTAAACGGGCTATGGCAGCTCAGTGCTGACGCCAAACAGTACCTGCGCATACCTTTACCTTTCCCACTATGATTGAAATCTAGCCCAACACCTCCATCCTCTCATTCCCTCCTTTTGGCATTCAGGGCCAGCCTAGGAAGGTATAAGGACAGACTTCAAGGATCTCCCAGATTTTGTTTGTTCATCTAAAGGTACATGTGGGCACTGCTAGTGCCTCCATTGTACTACATTAGCCTGTTGACAGTGCTTTTTATAGCCTTACTTTAACCACTTGAAGACCGCATAATTACTGCGGCAGGTTGGCTCTATTGCGCAAAATCACATACTCGTACATGGCTTCATGCAATAGCCACTGGGGGGCGCACGCCGCTGGAGGTGTGTTTGCTCACTGATTGGACAAAGGAGTTTGCGCCCCCCCCCCCCACAGTTAGCAAGTACCTCCTAGGGACACACTTAACCCTTTGATCACCCCTGATGTTAACCCCCCTCCCAGCCAGTGGTGTCAGTCCAGTGACAGAGTCAATTTTTTTAGCACTGATCACTGTATTAGTGTCACTGGTCCCCTCAATAGTGTCAGGTGTCAGATTTGTCCGTCGCAGTCCAGCTAAAAATCGCTACCCTTACTAGCAAAAAATTAATAAAAATATCCCATCGTTTAGTTTGCGCAAAAGTTATAGCGTCTACAAACGATATACGCTTCTTGAAATTATTATTTATTTTTTTTACCAAAAACTTGTAGCAGAATACATATTGGCCTAAATTGATGAAGAAATTTTAGTGTTTTTTTTTTTGTTTTGTTTATTTTTTTTTTTTTTATTGGATATGTTTTTATTGCCGAAAGTAAAAAAATATATATTTCTTTTTTTTTAAATCGTGTTTTTTTTTTTTTTGTTTGTTTTTTTTTTGTTTATAGCGCTAAAAATAAAAACTGCGGAGGTAATCAAATACCACCAAAAGAAAACTATTTGTGGGGCAAAAATGACATCAATTTTGTTTGGGTACAGCGTCGCACAACCGCGCAACTGTCAGTTAAGAAGCAACGCGGTGACGTATTGCAAAAAATGGCCTGGTCATTAAGGGGGTAAAACCTTCCGGGGCTGAAGTGGTTAAACAAACTGGCCACCAGCATGTATACTATAGCTTCACACCCTAACAATATATTGTCTTGATTCTCTTTGTTGATGGTATTTGCTGGACTAATGTTTACCACCTGTGATACCACTTCAGCTCCAAGATTTTACCCCCTTCATGACTAGGCCATTTTTTGCTTTTTAGCACTGCACTACTTTTACTCAACTGAAATTTATATATCCCTTGCAAAAAAAAAACTAAATGGAAAAAAGACAATTAAAAAAAAAAAAAAAATGTTTAACCTAACCAATAAAAAATCTAATTTCTTCCTAAATTTTGGCCAGAATGTATTCTACATGTCTTTGATAAGGAAAAAAACCCCACAATAACTATGGAGTGTGTGTACAGTGAAGGGGGAAGAAGTATTTGATCCCCCTGCTGATTTTGTATGTTTGCCCACTGACAAAGAAATGATCAGTCTATAATTTTAATGATGGGTTTATTTTAACAATGAGAGACAGAATAACAAAAGAATCCAGAAAATGCATTTCAAAAAGTTATAAATTGATTTGCATTTTAATGAGTGACCTCTGTGATTGCCAACAAGGGTTTTGCCACCAAGTACTGAGTCATGTTTTGTGAAGGTGTCAAATACTTATTTCACTCATTAAAATGCCAATCAATTTATAACTTTTTGAAATGCGTTTTTATGGATTTGTTTGTTCTTTCTCACTGTTAAAATAAACCTACCATTAACATTATAGACTGATCATTTCTTTGTCAGTGGGCTAACGTACAAAATAAACAGGGGATCAAATACTTTTTTCCCTCACTGGTATATACTGGCATTTTTGTATTTTTCCTATACTACTAATCAGCGACTTTTATAATGGGACTGCGATGGTGCAGCAGTCCATCTGACACTGACGCTGGGGGGGGGAACTGGCTAACTGCCACTGACATCACCAGTGACACTAATAAGGTGATCAGTAATATTATACCGTCACTGTACTAATGACACTGGCTGGGAAGAGGTTACCATCTAGGGCGATCAAGGGGTTATATGTGTGCCTAACTATGTGTAAAGTGTGCTGATTTTATTAATAGATCTCGAAGTTTCTCATTCCTGCTTTGCAGGAACGAGAAACAGATCGTTCCCTCGTACAGAGCTCTGCATTGATTGTCAACACAGGGCTCTGGGCTGTGATTGTACACTGCCAATCAGCAGGTCCTCGCTGTGAATCATTGGCTGGGACTTGCTGACAGGCTCCCACTGTGTTCAATCACGCGTGTACACACCCTAAACCCAAAAGTAGAAAGCGACGTGCGAGTATATCGCTTTGCCTATACAGTCTGTAGTACATTGCGGGTGGTTGCATTGGGAAGTGGTTAATGTCTAAATTTATTTGGAATCGCCAAGAGGTTTAATGACCAACCTTTTGGTCACAGAACTTGTGGGTAAACTCTAACCGCTTGCCGACCAGCTCACGCCGATATACATCGGCAGAATGGCACCCCTGCGCAAACTAACGTACCTGTACGTCAGTCCGCAAAAGCAGGATAGCGGGGGAGCGTGCCATGGAATTTATGTCCGCCGGTGGCCCGCGATCTCGGCATTTCCCTATTCTGCCTAGTGACGTGACAGGGATCTTCTTCTGTTCCCTGTCATCAGGAACAGTGATCTGTCATGTCAGTGGTAGCCCATCCCCCCCCCCCCCCCCTACAGTCAGAACACGCTGAGGGAACACAACGCCTTGATCGCCCCCTAATGTCTATCTAACCCCTTCCCTGCCAGTGCCATTTATACAGTCATCAGTGGCTGTTTTTAGCACTGATCACTGTAAAAATGTCAATAGTCCCAAAATAGTGTCAAAAGTGTCCGATCTGTCCGTCGCAATGTCACAGTCCCGATTTTTAAAATTCGCAGGTCACCGCCATTACTAATAATAATAATAATAAATTATGATTAAAAATGTCATAAATCTATCTCCTGTTTTTGTAGACGCTATAACTTTTGCGCGAACCAATCAATATACGCTTATTACAATTTTTTTTTTTTTGTTTTTTTTACCAAAAATATGTAGAAGAATATATATCAGCCTAAACTGAGGAAGATTTTTTTTAATATATATTTTGGGATATTTATTATAGCAAAAAGTAAAAAAAAAATAGCTTTTTTTTTTTTTTTTTTCAAAATTGTCGGTCTTTTGTTTATAGCGCAAAAAATTAAAACCGCAGAGGTGATCAAATACCACCAAAAGAAAGCTCTATTTGTGGGGAAAAAAAGGACGTCAATTTTGTTTGGGTACAGCCTCGCACGACCGCGCAATTGTCAGTTAAAGCAATGCAGTGCCGTATCACAAAAAATGCTCTGGTCATTAAGGGGGTAAAATCTTCTGGGGCTGAAATGGTTAAGGGGCCCATTCACATGCAAACCGGCAGCTGTCGCACAGTAGCTCTGCAGTGGTTTCGTGTGCAGCTGCTGTTTGTTCCAGCTGCAGTGAACAAGCTGTAGGGGGTGGTGTGGTGTCCGATTCAGGGTATTATACAGCTCTCCTCCTTCCTTTTTTTTTTTTTTTTCTTTCCTCTTTTTTTATTTGTATAATTATTTAAAGTGCACATCATGTGAAAAAAACGCCACTCGCCACATGTGTCAATTTTTGTTTTACGATGTGACGTGATGAACGCACACTGAAGGTCTGTATTATTTTTTTTTTTTTTTTGAAAAAGAACATGTTTATTTATATTCATGACATACATATATAGCATATACAACATACGGTTACAGGAGAAGACTATATTTTACATCAGACCGAAAAGAACAAAAAAAAAAACAAAGGGGGAAAGTAATATGATTACATTGTATCTTGGGTTTGTCTCTAACTCAGACTTTTCACGTATTAGCATAGCATTATAGATTTAGTTGCCTTTACTAAGCATGTAGTGCCTTGGCATATTTTACAACAGGTTTTACTAATACTACAAAATATAAGATTTATCATGGTCTCATTATGCCCTTATGTTATGCTTACGATAGACTATTCTGTACATGTATCACTAGTTTCTAGCCATTTATGCCATATCCGATGGTATTTGTGCGAGCATCCCCTATGTTTGTAAAGCAGCTTTTTATTAGGGAGTGACTTATTGACCTCAGCAATCCAGTTCTGTATTGAGGGGGGGTGAGTCCTCATCCAGCATTTAGCTACCACTTTTCTAGCACAGAAAAGAGTTTCCTGCAAGAATGTGGCTTGATATTTCTCGATTGCAGTGTCAGGAAGCAGTCCAAAGAGACACAGCCTGGGGTCCAGCTGCACTGGGGAGCCCATTTGGTCGTGTAGGAATTTGATAATTTGTGCCCAGTAACTCTGAATATGAGGACAAGTCCAGATCAGATGAAAGAAAGTACATGGGTTGTCTGAGCACCTTGGGCAGTCCGGGTTCTGATCTGGGCGAAATTTAGATAGTCTGGACGGAGTAAGGTAGGACCTGTGAATGATATATAGTTGGGTAAGACGGTCAGAGAGTCTGGGTGATGTCTGTTTAACATTTTCCAATATCTCATCCCAGTCCGAGTCATCCACAGGGAAGGTCTGTATTATTTAACCACTTCAATACAGGGCACTTCCGCTACTCCCTGCACAGGACAATTTTCAGCTTTCAGCGCTGTCACACTTTGAATGACAATTGCGCGATCATCCAACACTGTACCCAAACTAAATTTTTATCATTTTTTTCTTCCCACAAATAGAGCTTTCTTTTGGTGGTGTTTTATCGCCACTGGGGTTTTTATTTTTTGCTAAAACTAAAAAACCAATATTTTTTGGAAAAAAAAAAAAATCTTCGTTTTCTGTTAAAATTTTTTGTTTTCTCCTTCACCGATGGGCACTGATGAGGCTGCACTGATATGTAGAACTGGATAGGCAGCACTGATAAGGAGCTACTGACAGGCATTACTAATTGGCATCTGAGGGGCACTGATTGGCACTGTTATGGGCACTGACTGGCGTTCTTGATGGGGCACAGACTGGCAGCTGATTTGGGGGGGCTGTGCTGATCATTAATGTGCTGATTATCAGCACAGACCCTCAAGCTTATTAAGAGCCTCTGTCAGGCTCCATACCACGATCGGAGATGCGGTGTGTCAGACTGAGACACAACACTAGTGACCGCTGCGTGCCCCCACATTTTACATAATTTCCTGCTGGACGCCATATGAATTTTAGGCAGTTTGGCGTACTTCTAAAAAGCAGGGAATGATCAGTCTGGTTCATTCACCCTTTTGGACTCACTCCTTGTCTTGTGCTGTATTTAAGAACACAGGCTTTTGGGGTCTGAGTCAGTTGCATACTTGGATATATCGTTTTTCAATAAGGAATGCAGTTTTTGCCACATTTTTAGCTACTGCCCCCAATGAGCTTTTCAAATTTACAATTTGTAGGTGACAAATCACTCTATAGGTGATAAGCTATTAATTTCCTATCCTATGAAGGATGTGCCTTGTTCAGTCACACACCACCTTACCTCATTCAGCACCTTTTTTTTTTAATTTTTTTTTTTTTTTTTAATCTGCCCCTTGACTCCAATATATAAAGCTCAACAGTAAATTGGGGGGGGGGGGGGGGTGGTGTTCAATGCAATGCGGTCTGATCCTATCAGAGAACTCAGTGGGCCACAGCAGAATATACACCATCGCTTGCATTTATGAATGGGTGTAAAATACTGGCTCATTGAGTAATACTGCAGTATGCAGTGGAGTTTAGATATTGATATCTGCTCTCTGCTATAAATTATTTCTTTTAATGTTTAAACTGTATAAACCGTCAAGACTGCTCTTACATATTTAGTCTTTAGGCCATGCCATGTTCTCCATAAGGAGCTACTAATACTAAGTATATAGTAATTTAGTTATAGAGTTATAAAACATTACCCAAAACTATGCAACTAAATCACATTGTTTTCTGCAATACATCTTTTCTTCCTCTTGTGTACCAGCTCCTTTCGCATTGTCTCTTCCAGTTGCCCCCAAGGCTGGCTACAGCCAGGGTGCTGCTCAGTACACACAAGCTCAACAGACTCGGCAAGTGACAGCCATCAAGCCTGCCAACCCAAATCCAGCAACAACTACCTTCTCCATATATCCCGTGTCCTCCACTGTGCAACCTGTTGGTGCCACTGCGGTTCCCTCGTACACACAGGGCGCCACCTACAGCACAACTGCTGTTACTTACTCTGGTAACTACTGTTTTTTTCTTTTTCTACATAATTTCATAGATTTGAAAATTTTGAAGTATTTATACAAATAAAGGAATTTTTACTCTTTGCTGATTTGTAAAAGTTGGGATAGAATTGGGAGCTGCTATTACGGTCTTATGGTTGTAGATGCATGCTCCGAGGTCTTCCTTATTTCTTCACTAAAGTGTCTCTCGCCTACAGTGTTAATTATTCGCCAGGTAGTAAACCCCGGTTTAAGGTGGGGACCCTGGAGCATGCAACTTTTTTAAAATCAAGTCTGCTGTGACAATTTCCATATTAACACAAGCTCCTTTTTACTATAGTCTCTGCACAGTATGTTCTTCCAAGTGCTAGCTTGAGCATGTTAGGTTTTTTATTTGCACTTGATCAGCAATGTTTACTTTTTCCTAATTGAAATAAGCCTACCAGCACATAAGTTCCTTTTGTTGGATTTATTCTACTGGTCAGAGTAAAGGAAACTTTTTCAGGCAACATGTCGAACCAATTGATGAAATATTTTTTTATCTAGTTAATGCTGCAACTAGTAGGAAAGTCCATTCTGTCTGCCCAGTTGACTTTTTTACTGAAGCTCCTCACACAGTATGTGTGGCCTATTTTCTGAAACTTGTATAACTTTATTATGCAGTATAACTTGTCAGATTCAGCCCTCCATGAGCAACTTCAGTATTGATTTATACAGTTGTCTGTATGTGAGATTGTAAGGGGTCAGGGGATGCACTTCTCCAACATTTCAAACCGGGAAAATAAGTTTTCCAGAATAGCCAGGAGAAATGCAGTGGATTATGCAATACCACAATGCCCAGTTGATAAAGTACTATAGTAGTCTATTACCTGTATGTATTCCTAGAGCTTGCCCTTTTTATCAAGGATTGTACTGGGTAAACTCTTCTGAGTGCTGTCAATCTTGTGTTCTGGAAAAGTCAAATATCAAGGCTGGGGATCTTTAGAGCAAAAAAACTCAACTCTTCCCATCATTGTATTTATACAGTGTAATTATACTGACTCCTGGCTAAAAAAAAAGAAAAATGTGGCAAGAGGCTGCAGTCCTACTTGGATGCCTGATTACTTTTTATGAGACTGTAAGGGCTCTTTCACACGGGCGGTCTGCTTTGCTCAGTGTGGGATCGATCTGCTGAGCAGGCGAATGACAAGTCTGTCTCTGCTCACTGTGCTGAGACGGACCTGTCAGTCCCTCTCTCTTCTATGGGGGGGGGGTCGGATGAAAACGGACCAATCCTCCAGACAGATGGAAATGAGGGTCACCAACCATCTGGATTTCACCGATCTGATAGCAGTGGATGTCAGCTGACATGTCACCGCTGACATTCGCCGCTCCATAGAGATGAATGGAGTGTCCGATCAGGTCCGCCTGAAAAACTGACAGGCGGACCTGTCCCACAAGAAAGGGGCCAAGGTCAAATTGAGGCTTCTTTAGCAAAATTAATACAGTGTGTGAATTGCATTTGCATGTATCTAAACTGAACTGCGCTAAGGTCCCTCTCATACGGGCGATCCGATCAGTTCCGCCTGTCAGTTTTTTAGGCAGACCTGATTTGAACCCTTCAGTCTCTTCTATGGAGCTGCGGATGTCAGCAGACACCAGCCACCATCCAATCTGATCCAGTCCGCCCAAAACAGACAGAGCAAACAGTACCACATAGCGGAGCGGACAGAAAGATCCCCCACTGAGCCAAGTGGATTCCACTTCACGGAGGCGCCCATGTTAAAGGGGCCTAAGAACACAGATTTAAGAACCCAATGTAAATCGGTTACCTCTAATGAAGACTATCCAGTGCTGAATCTGATTATCGAACAATTCTTAATTTCGCTCATGCTGGGTACTACACACAGCACTTTTCTGGTGCTGCAACAGAGTTCCCACTCATGCAGTAAAGGATCCTATGTTTTACCCTCCCCTTGTCATTTCACAGAAGGCAATCTGTGAAAAGAATAAAACTCACTTGTGAATGGAGGAGGGGGCAGGTCAACAACTGGATCCTCTACTTTAGGAGAGGCAGGACTCTATTGCGCAAACAGTGGAAGAGCGCTGTGTGTAGTATCCAGCATAAATGAAAGATTTGTACAGTAATCAAGTCTTTATTTATAAATGCCTTGTAATGGTCCCAAAAAAAAAAAAAGTTCATGGAGTTTTTTTTACCTTAAGCTTGTCTTGTGTTTGAATGTGGTGTCATATTAACATTGGGATGCATGCTTACCATTATCATTTTTCTTCAGGTGCAACATACTCGGGTTATGAAGCAGCAGTGTATTCAGCTGCCTCTTCCTATTATCAACAACAGCAGCAGCAACAGCAAAAACAGGCAGCCGCTGCTGCAGCGGTGGCTGCCTCTGCCGCCTGGACTGGGTCCAACTTTACTAAGAAAACTACTTTTCAGAATAAGCAACTGAAGCCTAAACAGCCTCCCAAACCACCTCAGATCCACTACTGTGATGTCTGCAAGATTAGCTGTGCTGGACCTCAGGTACACGTCTTGATTGTCTCCGGCTGATAATGCATATCATTAATAACTGGTGTTGTCTGTCATTTAAGCTCTGTATCTTAGGTCTGTGGCTCTTCTCTGTGAACGCTGATGTTTTGTAATGCACATGGAGAATTTTCACTAGGGCAGTCTTTGTAGAAAGTGTAATACTTCTAGGTGTCATGAATGAAATGAATTTTTCTGAATGCTGTGTGGTGTCCTGCAGCTCCTATTCTAAACAGTGACACCCATTTCTAGTTTGTCTACAATGAATTGCCATGTCTCTTTAAGGCAAAACTTCTTTTTTTTTTTTTTAAAGCTTTGGGTAGAGTGGAGAGGGGGATTATAATGCTTGTCTGTGCCCTTGTAAGGAGATTCACCCTTCTCTATTTGTCCTGTTTACTATAATCGTTGAAAGGTAATGTGTTGTCCCCAGAAAAGTAATAGAGGGGAAATCTTCCAATGTGGACAATAGTTCAGGTGACCTTATAACCCTCCCTTTCTCTATCCAAAATGAAAAAAATAAAAGTTTTGCCTGTAGATCTACTTTAAGATCACTGCAGTTATCTGAAGTGCATCTTTATGCCGCGTACACACGGTCGGACATTCCGACAACAAAATCCATGGATTTTTTCCGACGGATGTTGGCTCAAACTTGTCTTGCATACACAGTCACACAAATCTTGTCGGAGATTCCGAACGTCAAGAACGCGGTGACGTACAACACGTACGACGAGCTGAGAGAAATAAAGTTCAAAAGCCAGTGCGGCTCTTCTGCTTGATTCCGAGCATGCGTGGACTTTTGTGTGTCAGAATTGTGTACACACAAATTTACGACAACGGATTTTGTTATCGGAAAATTTGAGATCCAGATCTCAAATTTTGTGTGACGGAAATTCCGATGGAAAATGTCCAATGGAGCCTACATGGTCAGAATTTCCGACGACAAGCTCCCATCGAACATTTTCCGTCGGAAAATCTGACCGTGTGTACGGGACATAATAGTGGCAAATGGTGCTGCGCTACCATACAAGTCAAAATAAAAAACACTACCATATCAAATGCCATATCGCAAAAACGAGAAGAAAAAAATTGTGCAATCAAAAGTTATCTTTTTTTATTTTTTATTTGCATAATGCATTGCATAATTTTTAATTGTATGGTAGCACAGCACCATTCACCATTCCTAGGTTTGTCTATACATGTAGGAACACGTAGGGTGTTGACAGCAACCATTTGTTTGGAAAATAACTCCTGCGCTGCTTAAATCTTGTGAATTAACAGGTTTTTTTTTTTTATCTGAATTGACCCTGAGGGTCTGTATGTAGAAGATTCTGGCGGTTTCGTTTAAATCAGTTTGCTCCAACTTTAAGGGCCACTGACTTTAAAGTGTTACTAAACCCACAACAGTAAAATCAGTCTGTATATGCAGTAAAGCATGCTTGTTATACTCACTGTGGAACCTAAGGGGTTAATCATCCGCATTGTGTAAAAAGGCTGTTGGATCCTGTCTTCTATGATCCTCCCTTTTTACTGTCCCCAGTCCATCTGCTGATCATACAGAGCCTTGGGGGCACTCTGCACATGGTGGTGTGTATTGCTATAGGTTTTTTTCTTCTTGGGAGTGTGCATCTAACCAGCATAGGGTCAATCAGCACTATCCAGGCAGAGGTTCAGGGGTCATGCAGCCTCATAGGACAGTCAGAGGAGAATGAAAACTCCTCCTGCAAGCTTTAACCAAACACTGATAGAAGTCACAAGACTGCTTTATACTGCTGATGAGAAAAGGTATTTAGCAGTTTATATTTACTAAAATAATTGCATTTCCATGTTCTGTGTACTGTGGGAGACCAGATATAGTGAATGCAGGCTCCTGGGTTTAGTAAAAATTTAGGCCCAATTCAGACTTTGCATTGAAGCAGGACACATTTAATTTAACTGCAGTGTTTTGAAGTATTATTTATTGTTGATAGCATTTCAATGAACTGTACATACGATTTGTTGTGGTGGGCAGTGTTCACACAAAAGGGTCATGTGTACATCTTTTCGTCTGCTGAGGTGCCTTGGCAGCTCATTTGTAATGAATCGGCTGCCTCAATGACAGGAGCAAGTTGTGCAAGTTAACAAACTGCTGTAATGGGTCATCAAAGTTTATTAGATTTTTATGTTCATAATGCAGGTATAGTCAATTTTTATCTTTTGTGTGTGTCACAACAGACGTACAAGGAGCATTTAGAAGGCCAAAAGCACAAGAAGAAAGAAGCCGCCTTAAAAGCCTCCCAAAACACAACCAGCAGCAGTACAGCAGTCCGTGGGACCCAGAACCAGCTCCGCTGTGAGCTCTGTGATGTGTCTTGCACAGGGGCAGATGCCTATGCTGCCCACATCAGGGGTGCTAAACACCAAAAGGTATGTTTCAATTCTATAAACCTAATAAACAGTCTGTGTAATTTATCAGAATGCCTCAGGGAGGGAAGGAAGGACCTCATTGGTCAGTCTGGTTAGGGGTACATGGATTACAAGACTTTTTAAAACTTCAAAAGTTTAATTGGCTTATTTTTTGCATTCTCTCGTTCCACCTTTCCTACCTCATTACCCTGCTATTGAATTTTTAAAAAATCTTTTTGTTTTCATTACATATCTGTTAAATCCAATAATGTCATCACTGGATCTCTATGCTCATCTATGTAATACAGACAGATCTTGGCTGGTGGGAGGGGCTAGTGAGTGCTGTACACTTCTTTCTGAAATGATCACAGCACCCTTCAGTGCACCTCTCGAACCCTGACCCAAGCATGTCTTGATGGTTGGGGCCTAGATCCTCTATGATGGAAATAATTGCAATCCAATGAATGAAAGACAAGGATGAGTTGGGTTCTTCCTGACTTGCTATAGCTTCTAATTCTCACTGACAAAAATTGGTGTGCAGTGAAATCAAAGTATGCATTTTTAGTATAGGACAGGAGCCAGTACAACTCTGCAATACTGATGGGTAGGCTTTTTATTTTTTATTTTTTTTAGACCTTTTTCTTTAATGTAAGCAAAATACTCAGTTGATTTGAAGTTGTAAATTTGATGAGACATTTTATTTGTGTACAGCATTGCCATTGAAAATGAATGGCACCTGAACATGCTGATGTACTATTGTTTTGTACTACATTTTAACAGCACGTTTTGAAATCGTGGGCAGAATCGTGGCGATTTCCACCCATGATTCAAAACGCCAGTGGGAACGGAGCCTGAGTATTTGAAAAGTAGGGGGTTGGTATCTATCAGCTGACTTTGACGAGACGCTATTATCCCCTTGACTTCCATGTTACGTGCCTCTGGAACTTCCCATTGGGACATTTTGTTTGCCCCTCCCCCTGGGGCCCCCTCTCCTCCCCTGTCCTCCCTGATATTTTCCCGCCCTGTTTGTTTCTATTCCCTTTCTTTTCTCTTTTCTCTTTTCCCCTTTCCCGAGGTTGTGCACATTGTAACATTCAGATTTTTGGCTTTTGTCTTGCAAACAAAAGAGGGGGAAAAAAAAGTCTTAGAACTTTATGTGAACATTTTGTGCCTTTTTTTTTTTTTTTTTTTTTTTTGGTTTGCAAACTAGATCACTAGCTCTGCATGCCGTTGCAGAAGCAAGGGGAACACGTTTGCTATATTAACTGATGTGGAAAAAGAAAGTTGCATTAGAGTCCAGTTTCTTTTGCTACCACTTTTCTACAAAACAGTCACTGGCATTCCTAAGAAGTCCAGACCATTAAGGGAATCTGTATCCACATCATGCAAAGGAAAGTATTGAGCAAAGCTAACTAGCACTGAAAACACGAACCCTCATGTATCTCTCTCAATGAGTTTTGTGAAGAAATTTTAAGTTCAAGGGTCTGTTCAGACCAGATGTACTCCCATCGCAAAACTGTGCTGCGAAGGTTTTTCGCTGAAGGTTTCGAAGGTTTTCGCTGAAAAGAACCGTATTTCCCCGCTTATACTTGAGCCTGCTCTCAATCCAGCACTGTGCGTATGGGCAGCGGCTCTGTCCCTCCTTACTGGGCAGATTTATAGCCGCAGGAGCCATTGGCGCCCACTCCTTTCAATCAAATCTTAATGAAGGAGCAGGGGGCGGAGCCGAGCCACTCTGTCGTCGGTAAATGTAGACAGTGAGGCTTGGGAGCGAGCCTGCGAAAATGCCGCCATAGAAAGTTGCTTTCTGTGTGTGTGTGTGTGGGGGGGGGGGGGGATTGGGAGAGTCAAGAGTGCCGGTGGGGGACTAGAGAAGAGGAGCATTGGGGGCTGCTATGCAAAACCATTACACAGAGAAGATAAGTATGAAATGTTAGTTTTTAATAATAATAAATTAAAGAGAAAAAAAAACTTTGACTTCCACTTTTAAGTGATATTAAAGTAAATACAATTTAGGTTCAAAATGTTGCTTCTCCGGGAGAGGAAACTTCACAGGGGAGCCAGTTCTTACAGATCACATGACCACGCTAAAGCTGATGAAAAGAGGTATTTACGCAGACCTTTTACAAACAGACGGCATTTCGGGTATGAAAAGGGGGAAGCAACAATTTAACCTAAATTGTTTTCGCCTTTATTTTTTTTTAATGAAAGTTCACTGTGTGATGCTTCAATAAAGTTCATACAAAAAAGTAAACCGTGTAATGAGGACAGAGAATAGGACCCACGCGCTGTTTGCAGTACATTGGTACTGCTGTCATTAAACTACACACCAGGTTCTGCATTCGCAACACAGTTGGGCCCCTTTCACACTTGTGCGACTTGGGACTGCAAATTCGCATGATAAGTCGTACCCCATGATTTCCAATGAGTACCATTCATATATGTGCGACTTCAAAGTAGTAGTACTACTTTGATGCGACTTGAGGTCCATAGACCTCAAGATTTACACAGGCATTGCTGCAAGTCGTGTCAATCGTAGCAGTCGCGCAACTTTCAGGTCGCACAAGTGTGAAAGGGGCCTTATGGTAATCTTCTTTTCCTACGTCTGTTTATTTATTGCAGGTGTTTATATAGTGCTGACAGTTTATGCAGCACTTTTCTGAGCCGTTATAAAATTTAAAAAGGACTGGTTCACACCAGATGCGTTTTTTTTATTTTTTTTGGGGGGAAGGGGTCCAGTGTAAGTTCACCTTACAGATTTTCTATAAAGATGAACTTGCACTTTAACCACTTGCCAACCAGGCCAGTTCTGACATTTCTCTCCTACATTTAAAAACCATAATTTTTTTTTTTTGCTAGAAAATTTTACATAGAACCCCCAAACATATGTTATTTTTTTTTTTTTTCTTTTAGCAGAAACCCTAGAGAATACAATGGCGGTCATTGCAACTTTTTATCTCGCATAGTATTTGCGCAGAAATTTTTCAAACGCCTTTTTTTTTTTTTGGGGGGGGGGGGGGGGGGGACATTTCATGCTTTAAAAAAAAACCCAAAAAAAGCATTACAGTTACATTAGCCCAATTGTTTTGCATTATGTGAATGATGTTGCGCCGATGGATACCTAACATGTCACGCTTCAAAATTGCACATGCTCGTGGAATGGCGCCAAACTTTGGCACTTAAAAATCCTTTTAGTCGACGCTTTAAATTTTTAATTTTTTTTTTACTGGTTACAGATTTTGAGTTAGAGGAGGTCTGGGGCTAGAATTATTGCTCTCGCTCGAACATTCACGGCGACACCTCACGTGTGGTTTGAACACTGTTTTCATATGTGGGCGGGACTTGCGTATGCGTTCACTTCAGTGTGAGAGCACACAGGGACAGGGGTTCTTTACTTTTTTTTTTTTTTTATTGTTTTTACTTTAAATTTTTGAGTTTGACCCTTAAAAAAATAAAATAATTTTTGATCACTTTTATTCCTATTACAAGGAATGTAAACATCCCTTGTAATAGGAATATGGCATGATCGGTCCTCTTTACAGTGAGGTATGGGGTCAATAAGACCCCACATCTCACCTCTAGGCTGGGACAGCTGAAATAAAAAAAAAAAAAAAAACTTTCTTGGCTTCCCAGCGGAGGCCGGGCCGTTTGTTTGAATGCAGAGGCCGAGTGTGACGTCATAACATCGCGCCCAGCCTCCGAACGTTCACGGAGACTCTGGCGACCATCTGGCCCACCAGGAATCTCCAATGGTAAATATCCGGGGCTTTCGGATCCGTTCCCCGACTCACTGGTCACTGAGTCGGTAGAAGCACCGCAGTGGTTTGACATTTTTACAGTGACGTACAGAATTATATTTAAGCTTTTAACCGTCATGCATGGACAAGCCAGGATGGCTGGTTAACGGCATGTAGGCACACACTAGTTTTTCCTTATTTGGAAAACCAGCACAGGATCTCCCTACTATCCTCATCCTTCACAGCATTCTTCATAACTACAGAGCATATGTGGTTATTCTTTAGTAACTGTTATGGAAGTGTTGTTGTCTGCACCTAATTATGGGACTGGATTCTAGTTTTGCTTTATGGTCTTTAATGAAAGCGTGATGGTGAACGGAGCGTATCCTGCTCCGATTACTGCAGTCAATGTGCAAAATTGTGTGCACAACATTGTCACCTTTTTTTTTTTTTATGGGTGACAGGTACACCTCAGATGGAGCACAGAATGTTTTTGATTTTACTTTTGGGCTTGATTTAAAATATAACTTTTTTTTTATTTCCTTCATCAGGTTGTGAAGTTGCACACCAAACTGGGCAAACCCATTCCGTCAACAGAACCGAATGTCGTGAACCAGTCTGTCACCTCCGCAGCTGCCTCCAAGTCAGCTGTCTCGTCAAACAGTACATCCAGCTCTAATGGCAGCTCATCTGTCACTACACCTGCTTCAAAACTGTCCACGTCTACATCCGGCTCATCTGTTGGCACTTTGGGCGCAAGCAAAATGTCTACCATCTCATCTAACAACATTGTTAAGAAAATAACCACGCCAAAAATAACTTTTGTGGGCAAGTACATTTCTGTTTAATGTGAATGTTGTGTAATAAGTGCTGTGGATGGCTCATAACAAGCTTTCTCAACTTTTCTTAAACCTGAGGAATCCTTAAAATTTCAGTTTTTCGAAAAAAAAAAAAAAAATCAGATCTATAGCTTATGGTTCATTAGCATAATTGGTTATATATAGAAGGTAAAAGCTTTAAAAAAAATGTAACCAACACTGCGTGTTGGTGCTTGGTGGAAACACAGGGTATCATTGGTGCTTTCGCTCTTCTATTTTATCTTTCCAAATTCTTAATTCCTTCTGTTCCTGCAAAACCTAACACTTTTTTTTTTTTTTTCTTCCACTCCTTTTACCCTCATTGTTGTCAACCCTGCCACGTTGTCAGACTGAATTTGTCCCCAGCAGGGGGGAGAACTGTCAACACAATCCCTACTGCCCTGTCCTTCCAGTTCTCCACTGGTTGCTGCATTTTTCTTTGTTTCCTATGATGATGGTAGCTTGGGATCACTCCCCATCACAGGAGGTACTCCTGTCAGCACAACTTCTCCTACTCCATCCTGTCCCCTCTTTCTTTGTCTCTAGTGTCCCCACATAAGCTTCCAGACACCTACAGACATCCACAGTGCATCCTTTAACTTAAAACTGTCCATTTCAAACATTACTCATGTGCATGTCTTGCATGTTAAGTTATGCTGCCATCCCATTTAACCCTTTCATGACTAAGCCTATTTTTGAAATTTGGTGTTTACAAATTAAAATCCGTATTTTTTGCTAGAAAATTACTTAGAACCCCCAAATATTATAATATATATTTTTTAGAAGAGAATCTAGAGAATAAAATGGAGATTGTTGCAATATTTTATATCACACGGTGTTTGTGCAGCGGTGTTTTTAAACGCAAATTTTTGGGAAAAGGGGCACTTTCATGAATTTTAAAAAATCCAAACAGTAAAGTTACCCCAATTTTTTTGTATAATGTGAAAGATGATGTTACGCTGAGTAAATAGATACCAAACATGTCACGCTTTATAATTGCACGCACTCGTGGAATGGCGACAAACTACGGTACCTAAAAATTTTCATAGGCGACGATTTAAAAAATTTTTTACGGTTACACTGTTATGCCCCGTACACACGGTCGGATTTTCCGACGGAAAATGTGTGATAGGACCTTGTTGTCGGAAATTCTGACCGTGTGTAGGCTCCATCACACATTTTCCATCGGATTTTCCGACACACAAAGTTTGCGAGCAGGATAGAAAATTTTCCGACAACAAAATCCTTTGTCGGAAATTCCGATCGTGTGTACACAAATCCGACGGACAAAGTGCCACGCATGCTCAGAATAAATAAAGAGATGAAAGCTATTGGCCACTGCCCCGTTTATAGTCCCGACGTACGTGTTTTACATCACCGCGTTTAGAACGATCGGATTTTCCGACAACTTTGTGTGACCGTATGTATGCAAGAAAAGTTTGAGCCAACATCCGTCGGAAAAAATCCTAGGATTTTGTTGTCAGAATGTCCGAACAAAGTCTGATCGTGTGTACGGGGCATTAGAGTTACAGAGGAGGTCTAGTGCTAGAATTATTGCTCTCGCTCTGACGATCGCGGCGATACCTCACATGTGTGATTTGAATACCGTTTACATATGCGGGCGCGACTTCCGTATGCGTTTTCTTTGCTGCGCGAGCTCGTGGGGGTGGGGGCGCTTTAAACATTTTTTTCTTTTTCTTATTTATTTTTATATTTATAAATTGTGTTTAAAAAAAAAAATGTTTTATTGCTGCCACAAGGAATGTAAACATACTCTTTATGGAGGGATCGGGGGTCTAAAAGACCCCCGATCCCTCCTTTGCACTTCAAAGTATTCAGATCGCCGAAAACGGCGATTCTGAATACTGTGTATTTTTTTTAAAAACCGGTGCCATTGGCAGCCGAGTAAACGGGAAGTGACGTCATGACGTTGCTTCCGTATTTACGATTAGGAGGCTGGAACGAAGCCGCCCACGGCTTCGTTCCAGCCTGCCCCCAGCCGCTGGAGGCAGCCGATCGGTCACCGGGCCTCCCGATCGAACGAGAGGCCCAGTAAGAGCGGCGGGAGGGGGGGACGTCACCTCCCGCTCCACCGGTATAACAGCCGAGCGTTTTTCTTTTTTGTTTTAGCCGCATCCGTTGTTATACTCGGATAGCCGATCGCCCGCTCTAAACAACGGTACCGGGATGATGCCTGCAGCTGCAGGCATCATCCCGGTATAACCCCGCAAAGCCGAGTACGCACATCTGCGTACGCTCGGCGGGAAGGGGTTAAAATGGATAAAGCTGCCATCACACTTGATGCAGACAAACGCTTTGACCTAATGCATGCTGAGGGAGTACATAGCATTGAATGTGGATGCCACTTGAATAAATATCCCCTGAACACTTTACTGCATTCTTCCAGCGCGGTGACCAAGCTGTCGTGGACAACTCCTGGAAATTGTTTACGGCTGTGTGCTTTCTATCATGTGACTACCTTGACGGCCAATCACAGAAGTCGAACACACAATGCATAAGACACTGTGTTCTATATGCCCTCAATCTTATAAGGCAGTCTACACAGAGAACTGATAGGTAGCATGGACTTTGTAAGGGACATTTAAAAAAAAAAACAAAAAAAAACAAAACACTGATATAAAAGTAAGATTTTTTTATTGTGTAACATTAAAATCAAGAATAAGAATATATCTGCCTTCGCTTAGATGTGATGTATCCAAAGATAAATCCACATGTAAACTTGACGCATTTCGAATGATCTTCCTTGGTACATGTGAAAAGAATCAATGTGATAGAACCCAGTTGCTATTTGGAGTTCGATTACAATGTCCTCTGAAATAAACAGCAAGTGAGGTATCTTCATCCCCTCTAGAGCGGCATGGACACAAACATGTAAAAGGCCGACATTTTCAAAATTGTGCACTGTTCAAATTTGGTAAGTATAATGCCGCATGTCTCAAATACAATGCCCAAAAAAAGGAAGAAATTGGCAGCGTGAAGGTAAACGTTCATCACAAATAGAAAGGGAAAACTATGAGGGGATTATGGATATCCCTGGTCAGCAATAGCAGGTCTCTCAATCATCCATGAGTCAATCGAGGTACAAGTTGTAAACCATATTGCCACATCATAATCGTCTAGGTCCAGCAGCATCAGAACACTGTATTTGAGACATGCGTTTTACACATGCTATTTGAACAATGCACAGTTTTGAAAATGGCAGCCTTCTACAAGTTTGGTGTCCATGTTGCCCCAGAGGGGATGAAGATGCCTCGCTTGATGTTTATTCCAGCTGATAAATTCCAAATAGCAACTGGGCTCCATCGTATCGATTCTTTTCACATTTACTCCTGAGGAAGGTCATTCCTATCAAGTTAACATGTGGCTTTTTCTTTTTAAATCATTACATCTATGTAAGCTTTTAAGACCCTCCTAAAGTGCACCCCAGCGATAGAAATGGGTTAATTTGAACTTTTACTTTTGAAGTGTATTACCCTTGAGCGTTTAAAGTGTAAGAAATTTTACACAGCAACATACCTGTTAAAGTGGTTGTAAACCCTTACAGACCACTTTGTGTTACAGGTAAGCCTATAAGGCTTACCTGAAGCTATCCAGTATATCGCCTAAACCTGTACGTTTAGGAGATATCCCCTGTATTTGCATGTGCCGAGGTCATCGGCACATGCGCACTGACACAAACTGAAGCAACGGTACGTAAGTGTCATTGCTTCAGCAAATGTGCCGTTACCGCGCACATGCACGGAAGTGACGTTCATCGCTGCTCCGGCCAATCAGAGCGCTGGAGCCACGGTACCTGGAAGTAACCCCCGGGAGTGATGTCGCTGGCTAGTGCTGTGTACGGGCACCACAGCGGGGGCTTTGATCTCAGGTGAGTATTATATACTCATTTGCCTTTGTCTTGCAGGTGTTAGTAGTCGTCCCCCCCCCCCCCCCCCCCCCCCCAATGGTTTTACAACCATTTTGAAGTGTTGCTTCCCTGCTCTTCTGTTTGCTGTCTGCAGACATTTTCTAGTAAATTTTAGTTTTTCTCTTGTCACATAAATGCGACTCCCTGGCTGCTCCATATGTTTCTGCTGGTCGACAGCGCACTTGAATCCCATAGCATGACGTCACTTGCCGTTGTCCAAAGCTTCTGCCAGGTTTTATTTGCAGTTCAAGCCCACCAGCTGCTACAACATCAGAGAGAAGAGTTAGTTAAAGCTTTGCAGACTTCTTGATTAACGTCAATGCATTTAGATGGTGATTGTCTGTGGAGTAAAAAAGCAATGGGAAGCAACATTCACAAGCTATGTTTTGTGTAGTTTTTCCTTCTGCTTTAGTAAATGTAATGTTGTTGCAGTAGCGGTTATTAGCGACAGCAGTACTGGTGTGAAAACAATGGTCTGCTAGAGTTTTGTTACTTATCTATACCAAGCTGCATGCTTTTTAGCAGATGTGAATCACTACTACATGTACATAAAGTCCACAATTCGCTGTTTAAACTATAACCTGATGAGCCGTAAAGGTTTTTTTAAAGGGTTGCCTATGGTCAATTTGGCTAAAGTTGCTTTTAAGGTCTTATTATACTCTCTCTCCTTCATAGGTGGTAATAAATTGCAGTCCACTTGGAATAAGATTGAAGACAGCAAAATGGGTGACGGTGTTAAGGTTACTACTAGTTCCAATGTGCAATCACCAGAATCCAAGATGGATGCAATGTCTGAAGCTGCTCAGACCCTCGCTGCTCTTCAGAGTGATGTCCAGCCTGTGGGTCATGATTATGTTGAAGAGGTGTGTTGAAAATTGGACCCAAATACAAGTTGAAGATATGACTACGCTAAGGCTTAAAGGGTTGATTCATTTTTTAGGCAGTTTTTGAGCTTTCAAAACGCCATATTGTACTACTAATTTTCTCACTCGGCTCGCTTCCTACGCATCTGCGTATGATAAATGACAGCTGTGTCTCAATCCCCCGTACACTGCTTGGCAATTTAGCATAATGCATTCAGAGAGAATACTGTGACTTTTTATCCATAACTTTTTATCCATAACTAGTGGTCGGCCCCGGTTCTCCAATAAGTCCTTGAGGGAAGAGAGCTTTAGCTGTTCATACTGTGCTTCCATTGTCCTGAGTCCTCTTGTAGCTGTCCTTCTGGGCTGTGGGAATGATCCCACTGCTGCCACCAGTTGTAACGACACCCCCGAGTATGAAAGAGGTTAATGTCGTTTAGGACATTCCATACCCAAACACAAAGGCAGCTACCGAACACTTCATTCAGCTGAACCAGGAACGCACACAAACAATTCTCACCCAAACAGGAGACAAGATGCTCTGTCTTGAGGGTCAAGCAGGAATCGACTCCTTTATTTTCACACATGGACACAACAGATAAAATCATACTCTTTCTCCCCACCCTTGGAAAACCGGGCGGGCCAAACTGTCCAATGACAATGGACACACCGGCTAGGTCTGTCACAAGTGCAAAACCGTGCCTGTGCATTCATAAAAAAGTAACAATAGTTATATAATAAATCCAAAATAAAATTAAGAATAAACGTTCGAGGAAGCACCCCAAACTTGGGTGATCAGTAATGAACTGGATTTTGGCAGTCCCAAATTTACTAGTATAACAATGGAGAAAATTTCATAAAACGGTGTCCAAAGTGAATGAGAAGTGATGATTCGCTTCACTGTGGATGATGCAATGCAAACGGCCAGTGTCTAGACCAGGGGTCTCAAACTGACGGCCCTCCAGCTGTTGCGAAACTACAAGTCCCATGAGGCATTGCATGGCTGACAGTTACAAGCATGACTCCCTCAGGCAGAGGCATGATGGGGCTTGTAGTTCCGCAACAGCTGGAGGGCCACCAGTTTGAGACCCCTGCTCTAGACAATCCAAGCTGTGGTGGCACCTGAATGTGTACTAGCCCCTCACCTTACTGCTGTAAGGTTACAGCATAACTTGAATCTGATGCTTGAAAAAAACCAAGGGGTCTTCAATCAGTTCTTCTAAAGGGAAACACACTGGTGCCTCTTTATCACCTTTCCAGTACTCCAATATACCTTTCAATTTCAGTGAATACTTTATGATCTTAAATTGCTAAACACCAGTTAGACGTTTACATGTTTGCTTGCTTTACTACTTTGAGTTTAAGGATCACTATTGCAAAAAAAAAAAAAAAAGTTATACTACAGTAACTTGGTTAATGCAGGTCATTTTTTTCACATTTTACAAAGAAGTCAAGCTGTCCAGCAATAATCACACGTTGAGGCAAGCTGCTTACAGACCCTGTCACCTTACCCATTCGAGGCAAAGATTCTGTTTACAGCCAACCCTCTGACTGCCATGTCCCCTTCCCCCACAGCATTTCTTACTTTGCTAACAGCGCAGAATAACTGGTCATTTTGGTCAACATGTAAATGTGTTGGGGGGGGGGGGGGAGACAAAAAAAAAAAAAAATTAAATCTACTGATTACTATCTATATAAAAAAAAAAATAGGACTTTATTGCTTTCAGGATAAGGGTCCTTTTTAACAATAGGTGGAAGAGAAGTGAATAGGTGAGCTTACACCCACTGTCTTTTTCCACACCAATCTCTTTTTTTTAGGAGACCCACTTATAACATTAAAGGACTGACTTGGAGTTACAGGGAAAGGCCAGGCTTAAAGAGGAAGTAAAGTCTTCCTCTTTTATTGTACCTAAAGGTAAGCCTATAATAAGGCTTACCTGTAGGTACTGTAAATATCTCCTAAACTCGCACCGTTTAGGAGATATTTACTATATACGCTGCCGCCATCGACGCATTGAAGGAACAGCCCTCTTGTGGAAGAGAGTTCCACCTCCTCACCCTGACAGTGAAAAACCCTCTACACAGCTTTAGGTTAAACCTCTTCTCCTCAAATCTCATTATGTGTCCCCGTGTCCTCTTACACTCCCTGAGCCTGAATAGTTTTTTCCTATCCTGGTATCACCACTAAGGTATTTGTAACAATGTTTATGAAAGTATTGTCACATATTGTAATGTATATTGCACAAAACTCTGTCCTTGTCAAAGTATTTTTATCTACAACTGTTCCCTTCAGGTACGTAATGATGAAGGAAAAGTTATCAGATTCCACTGTAAGCTGTGCGAATGCAGCTTCAATGATCCAAATGCTAAAGAAATGCACCTTAAAGGGAGGAGGCATCGGCTGCAGTATAAGGTGAGTGCTAGACTAGTAACGTCTTCCTTTAGGCCTCGTTCACACCATGGGCAGTGATGTGAGTTATTTTGCACCGGTCTCTGCAAGGACATAAGAAAAACCATTGTTCTGTTATTCGTCACCCCACAACACTGGTATGACATGCAGATTTTTTTTTTTTTTACATGGGGAAAAACTTGTATGCCGTTCTCTGCATAGAAAAATTAACTGATGTTACATCAACATTGTGGTGTGAACAGGGCACATAGAGAACAATAGTCTTCCTTGTGCCCTTGCAGAGAATTTGTTACATTTTTCTGCACAGAAATGAAGCTCAACTGACAGCAGTGTTCTGGTGTGAACACAGCACATAGAAAACACTGGATTTCTTTGTGTCCTTGCAGAGATGTACATAATAAATATGCACATGGTGTGAACAAGCCTATCCAAGTCAAATGTGCATCTTTTTTCCATCAGTTTTTATACACATACAGTGTGAACAAGGCCTTACAGTGACACTCCACCCAAAAGGGGAAGTTCTGCTTTAAGTCCCCCTACCCTGCCATGTAACTTTAACGTTTTTTTGGGGTGGGGGGGAGCGGGTACCCACTCCCACCCCTCCCCGCAGTCTTCTGGGTCACGTCACAGGTCCCAGAAGACTGCGGGATCATTCACAAAGCGCAGCTTGACACATGCATGCTCAGTGGGACGCCAGCTGTGAAGGCCAAAGTCACATAGAGCCAGCTGCCCACAGTTGGGATGCTAGCACTGGGAACCCAAAGGCTAGTGATGAACTTGCCCTAGATGAGGATTCCTGGACCAGTCAGTGTCCTTTTATTAAAAGTCGGCAGCTAAAGGATTTGTAGCTGCTGACTCTTTATTTTTATTTTTTATTTTTTTTACAGCGTGGACATCCTCTTTTTAAGCTTTTATTCCAGCTACTGATTAAATTGTATGAACTTGCGAAATTGAAGCATGAAATATCCCTACTGAGTTACTTTCTCTTTTTCATCCACAAACAGAAAAAGGTCAACCCAGATTTACAGGTGGAAGTGAAGCCAAGCATTCGAGCCAGGAAGATCCAAGAGGAGAAGATGCGGAAACAGATGCAGAAAGAAGAATACTGGCGAAGGCGAGAAGAGGAGGAGCGGTGGAGGATGGAGATGAGGTGCGTGGATTGCTTTGATGGAGTGTTTAACATCAAATGGTGTGCTGTACTTGTTTTTAAAAATATGAGGCTCTAAATTGATTTATTACTTTTCTGTCTTATAGCTGCACTCGTAGTCAGGATCTTGGTGTTTTTACTTTTCTCGAGTTTAAAAATTGTCTGATACAATACTACAAGTTTGTTTCTAGCCTCTCAATAGGGTATTAGCGAATAACACCCATCCAAATATATGAAAGAAAAATAAAATTTTTAATTATTACTTTGTTTAAGCAGATGATGGCACCCGTACTGCATACAGGTGGCATTGGTTTTGGTGTGGATTGCAGGCAGCCTATAGATGTGGCTACTTGTACATGACTCTAGATGCAAAAACAAGCGCAGCCTGTATGCAGTACAGGTGCCATCAGAATGGGGCCTAACCTTTTTAGTTACGGATGGTAACTGTGGCAACGCTCTGATCCCCGACGAGCAGGTGGATGACACGTCCTGTCTGCTTTGCAGAGCCCGCTCTCCTCTATGGAGCGGTTGGAGGGAAATGGACTGCATGTCCGTATCCATCAGATTGTCATCCGACCTGCTGAATGGATGTCTAACAGTATCGGCATATGTCTGTTTTCAGCGGATTTTATCGGATGCCAGGCGGGTGTCGGCAGACATCCACCTCCCCATAGAGGACAATGGGTGGTCCGATCGGGTCCGCCTGAAAAACAGACTGATCCGATCGGTCTGACCATGTGAAAGGGGCCTTAAAGCCGCCTGCACGCACTGCTGATTTCATTGCAGAGTCTACTCTCATTGCAGGACATGTGCATGATTTACACACATAGGTTTGATCACTGACCTATAATGGATGCATTAGCGGTCATACTGGGATGACTGTCACCTCTCAAAATGGGGGTAGGACCCTATGGTAAACTAGCCATTTTTATGACTGCAGAATAGTAGAGCTCCACTACAACACTACTTGGTGGGCCTCCAAGGTAAAACGAATTGCCATGCAGTGCTGAAAGGGGTACCTGTGAGGGCATAATTATGGGAGTTTCCCCTATTTTTTCATAGAGATGCAGGCCTTGGACTGGTCACCTTGATCTTGACTTCACTACCAAGCTTTCAAGTATTTTCTGACTTCACTGGCTGCAAGCTAGTTCTGGGTCAGTGACTTATTTGGTATTGAAGGCTGAAACCTTGATATGAGAGGTGGCAACTTCCACATTTCTCTTTTATCAAAATGGGTAAAAAAATATATATATTTTATCAATAGGTTCCAACATTTTAAAATGCTCATACACACTACATTCTAATTGTGCATTAAATAGCCTTTCAATTTACCAAAATGTCTTAGTTTACCTATTTATGACCAGTCAAGCAGACCCTCACACTGCATAATTGGTAGATCTAAAGGAGAGTGTGTGACCAATTTGTATTGCCTGCTTGACACTGCTGCTAGTTTTTTGCTTTTGGAAGGCAAAGTTCTTATAGCTGTCAGATTTGAGGTGTTCGACCGTATTTAACTCCTGATTGGTTGTGATGCCAAGTACCCTTACTTTTTGGTTGCGGCAGTTTATATAAAATGGTACATTTACTTTATCAGAAACTGTTCTTAAAGTCATTTTTTAAAATAAAATTTGCATAAGCGGTTTTATTGATGCCAGAGATGGTCAAATTTTGTACGATTTGCAGGCGCTACGAAGAAGACATGTACTGGAGGAGAATGGAGGAGGAGCAGCATCATTGGGATGACCGACGGAGAGGACCGGAAGGAGGCTATCACCACGGTCCTCCAGGCCCTCCTGGATTATTGGGAGTGAGACCAGGGATGCCACCGCAACCACAAGGACCAGCTGTAAGTACAGCAAGAAAGAGCAGTGCTGCTGATCTTTGTTGAAGCCGCTGGATGTTTAGAACGCCGCAATGCAATTGTCACTCAGCTCAATCCTGTTAAAGATCATCTACCGCATCTATTATTGGCTGTTGCATGAGTTTGACACTAATTGTTAAAAGATTAAGATGTTGAGCTGTTTCCTCTAACAGCCCGACTATTTTTTAGAAATGTAAAAATGCCTATTAAAGCTCATTTGGCTGCTCATTCTGCACTCCTGTGACTCGTTTTCAGCAGACCGACCATCACCAGCTCTCTGCTCACAGAGCTCTGAGATAGGCGGTCTTTGATCGCTTCCTTCTCAGACTTGGAGCCTGCAGGTGACAGATGTAGCATCGGACCGATGCTGCATCCACCTAGGTAAGTGTAATTTTGGAAAAAAAAAAAACTTTTAACCAATCACAAATCTTGTTTCGTGGCCTTCATGAAAAATCTGCAACCTTTTTGTTATGAAGCATAGTACAGCTTTGTACTTGCTAAAAGACCCCTTTCCTGAGGAAAACGTGGAAGCTTGTATTGCTGACTTTCTAATCCTGAAAATGCTAGTTTCCTGGCTGACATCCCAATACTCTTGCTGTAATATTTTGAGATTCTGACCCAGAACAAGATGGCACATATGGATTCTAGGTAGCTCCTCAAATTTATTGAAGCAAGTGGGTCAATGTAACAACCAAGCCACTCGTATTTTCTGATGCAAACAATTTTTTATTAGTTATTCCATATTAAACTTTCGTGTCTTGCAGCCTCTACGACGACCAGATTCCTCCGATGACCGATATGTTATGACCAAACATGCCACCATCTACCCAACAGAGGAGGAACTGCAGGCTGTGCAGAAAATAGTGTCTCTGACTGAACGAGCACTGAAACTCGTCTCTGACTCCATGGCTGAACAAGACAAGAGTAAGGGAAAGGAGACTGAAGAGAAGAAGGATCTTGGCAAAGAGAGGTATGAGCAGCTCATAGGATGCCATGTTTTTATATCTGCCTTTATTTGTATATATGCATATGTGCATGGACACAATGAGAAAGAATGGCGTGCAGCTAGCATAAAGCTCTCGCTCCCCCCTCCTTTCTTGTTTGGGCTTTCTAAAATATTGCTGTGCTGTGTTTTAATCTGAACCACACGGGTATCTCAACTCAAGAACAAAAAATGTAATCTATTGCAGCTTACTTGTCCTTATATTTGGTGGCTACACTAGTTTTTCATTTATTTTTTTTGGGATAAGAAGATTTAATACAACTAGAGTAAAGACCTGTTGACCCTTTCTGAAAGGACCTTATAACTTCCTGTGCACTGAGCAGAAATCTCAAACTAATATCAGCTTTCCCAGCTAGTAGTACAAGAACTAATGCGCAAAACCACAAACTAATATATAAAATAAACAATAGTATAAAATAGTACTAAAATACGGTACCAGATAAAAAAGCCGCCAACATAGATGGGTGCACTCAACACCCCAAGTGGGTGAATAATAAAATGAGATATGTGGCGCTATTCTACCCTCCTGTACCACACTGCAGAGAGCAAATTCACTACTATTTAAATCAATCACCTTCCAACCATTCAAAGAGAAAGGGGATCTGCGAAGAACTCCAATTTCTATCTCAAATGAAAATGCCAAAAATGTCCTTAATAGTATACTGTGTAGTGATCTTAAATATTGCGTGCCACCTAGCAACAATAAAGTGACTGTGTGCAAAATAGTAATTCCTGATGCAATAACCAAATTAAATGAAAAATATATGTATCAAAAAAATTATTAAAATTATACAGTGACATCAATACGTGACTGCAAATAAAACCCAAAACCACTTGATTGAAGTGAAAAATTATTGAATAAGTGTGCAGAATATTCAAATGCTACGTGTTATAATATTCGAAAAATGAACTCATCTCCTCAAAATATAATAATGCAAATAACCCAAATGTGCAAAAAAATGTCATAAAAAGTAGAAATGCAACTAAAGATGCGGAAAAAACTTCCCGCAGCAACACATAAATAGTATTAAGCAAATGGTGACATAAGTGCAACAATATTGTAATAATAAAGTCCAAAAAATGACAATAGTGCCATGTAGTCCACACCAATGCTATTATCATGCAAATAGTGATTTCTGGTGTTCACACCCAAAAGTCTATTTAAGAGATGCAAATGACAGTGACTTGTGCTGTTCTTCTAGTTCACTTCTGGTGCACACACCAATTGTTCCCCCCAGCCTCTCACCTCCAGTAGCGGCCCCCAAATGGGCCGAGTAAGGCAGATTGACTATGGTAGAGGGGTTTCCTGCAGAAATACACCTTTCCTGAGGGATTCCCTTGGATCTGGCTCTCCGTCTCACCACTCGCCTCTCACGGCAGTCCCACAGCAGTAGTTGAAAAGAAAGGAAAACTCCCATAGTGTAGTAGGTAAAAATTCCAATTTATTGAAACAAACGCAGTAACTTACACTGAGGTAATAAACGAGCAGTAAAAACAATGTTGCGGCTTCCGGGTTCGGCCATCCCCGGGAAGCGTCGGCACCTGGCTCCTCCTACCCTGACGCGTTGCGTCACACCACGTGACTTTCTCAAAGGGACTACTGCTGTGGGACTGCCGTGAGAGGCGGCCGCTACTGGAGTTGAGAGGCTGGGGGTAACAATTGGTGTGTGCACCAGAAGTGAACTAGAAGATTTTGGTTTTGGGTTTTATTTGCAGTCACGTATTGATGTCACTGTATAATTTTAATAATTTTTTTGATACATATATTTTTCATTTAATTTGGTTATTGCATCAGGAATTACTATTTTGCACACAGTCACTTTATTGTTTCTAGGTGGCACGCAATATTTATTTAAGATCACTACACAGTATACTATTAAGGACATTTTTGGCATTTTCATTTGAGATAGAAATTGGAGTTCTTCGCAGATCCCCTTTCTCTTTGGTTGGAAGGTGATTGATTTAATAGTAGTGAATTTGCTCTCTGCAGTGTGGTACAGGAGGGTAGAATAGCGCCACATATTATCTCATTTTATTAGCTTTCCCAGCTAGTTTCTGTAAACCTAATGCCGTAATGCATTGTTTCAGTGTAATGGGGGAGAGGTTCTTGTAATCCAATTCTGGAGAGCAGTCATGGGTGCGTGAACCTTGTTATCCTAGAATAGGAAGTGTTGTAGGATCACCAGGTAAAGAATGTATATAAGCCTTTAAAACTATTGCAGCCACCACATCTAATAACGTATAATCTCTTTTCCCTCCTGAAGCGACTAGGATATTGTCACTTCCAGTTTCTCCAGGATGTAAACAAGCCATTACTGTCTTGTTAACACATCTGCTCAAACCAATCCTTCCTTTTTTTTTTTTTTTTTTTTTTTTAAACATATATCAGAGTAGTTTAGTGTCACCATAGTAACTGTGCTATGGAAAGTGGGGGGGATGGATTTTCTTTTTTTTTTTTTTAACTGTTATTGCTTATACAGTGATTATCACTGTATAATCAATAGTTTTAGCTGTGTTAACCATTCATGAATAGCTTTCTTATTGTTTTTGATCTGTGATTGGCTAAGCTGATCACATGGTACAGGTAGCCAGGTACCATGTAATTGCTTTGGGCCAATCACAGATCACAACAGTAAGCAGCCTGTTCATGAATAGAAAGCCATTCATGACATGTTTTACATGATGTGGTCGCTATGACCAATAATTGCCATCACCTCATACCTGAATACCAGTAACAGTGATCTGCTGTGCCTGATGGACATATCGGTCACAGGAGGAGCTCAGTCATGTGTATATACATGACGGAGCCTGCCTGTGCCGCCCCGCCTCGCCTCGTTGTCTCTGCAGGAGCGGGGCAAAAAAGGAAAACTTTCTCTTCCATTGTGGTCACAAAGATTCCAAAATTTAATGATGAAATCCAAAGCTTACTAGCTATAAACCAATGTAGAATGAATACTGCATTGTGTATTCTCATTTTGTTCTCGTTTTCAGAGCGCTGAAGGGAGTTTTGCGTGTTGGTGTACTGGCGAAAGGATTGCTTTTGCGTGGTGATCGAAATGTCAGCCTTGTTTTACTCTGTGCCGAAAAACCAACCAAGTCTTTGCTGACTCGTATAGCAGAGAATCTTCCCAAGCAGCTTACTGTAAGTGATGTGCTTTGGATCACAATGTCTTTGTAATAACACTATATGGTACATTCAACACCACACTGTAGAATGCATTCAAGTTATGTTAATCAGCAGTAACGTCTCTGGCATCCTTGGGTCCCGTTCTTTTAAAGAGACAGTGTTTACTTATATTCTGATCTTCGCTCTCATTAATTTCATTTTTACACATTGCTGCAGAGTGCACTCTGCATATATGAATTTTCATTTTGATTGTGTTGAACATATTCAACGCATTTGATTGACTTTACTATTGCCACACCTTTTTTTTAAAATTTTTTTTACTTGGACTTCAAACCCATTTTATTCTTTTCACTTGGCATGTTATTTAACCACAATACCGGGCCTATTTTGGCACTTCTCTCCTACATGTAAAAATCATCATTTTTTTGCTGGAAAATTACATTGATATCTCCCCCATACCCCCCCCCCCCCTCCCCCAAATTGAGGACGTTTTTTTTACTATGGCCCGGTTTTGAAGTGGTTAAAGGGGCAGTGCACTGCACGAGCACACCTTTTTAAACTTGTAGGCCAGCCCGAGATGACACCCTCCTACTACCAGCATGGTTCCGTTTGTTTTGTTTTTTTTTTCTTTTTCTTTTTTAACTAGTCTCCTAGGAGGATGGACATTTTTTTCAGCTCTGCTGTGTAAAGAGACAAAGATAGATGGATATTTATCTATATCTATCTATCTATCTATCTATCTATCACTTTAACTTCCTATAGCTGGCTGACAACTCTGCCTCTCTGGGATTTCTGACCTGAAATCCCAAACAGTGTTTTCAGCCTCAACGGATTCTTCTCTGAACTTAAAAAAGTAACTTGAGTGGCAGCTCTGAGTTTGCTAGGGCTACGGACATCACATACAAGATGGCAGCACCCAGCAGCAGTCTTAGGGCTTGTTGATTCCTACACATGGGAGGCTTTTACAGGAAACTTTTTTGCATGTTCTCTTTGTGCCTGCATGGCTTCTCCTGGGTACTACAGTTTCCTCCCACACTCCAGAGAAATGCTGGTTGGTTAATTGGTTCCTGTCTAAATTGGCCTTCGTATGTGTATGTGAGTTGGGGATTTTAAATTGTAAGTTCCTTGAGGGCAGGGACTGATGTGAATGTACAATATATATGCAAAGTGCTGCATAAGTTGATGCTATAGAAGTACCTGTAATTAATAAAATTCATAACATGCTAAGTGCACAGGTAAATCTTACAGAAAGTTTTTTGTTAAAATTAATGGTCTGCTAACAGTCTCTTTTAGATAAGGTTTAGATTGTAAGTTTTATGAGCAGGACCCTCTTATTCCTTTGGTATTGAACTGTATTGTAATCGTACTGTCCCCCCTCTCTACATTGTAAAGTGCTGCGCAAACTGTTGGCGCTATATAAATCCTGTATAATAATCGGGCTGTTTTTATTTTTCCCCCATCCCCCGCTTATATTTTAATGAATTTTGTTACATTGTCCCTCTAAAATCCCATTGTCTCTATTTCTGCAGGTGATCAGCCCTGAGAAATACGAGGTGGTGTCTTCCATCCCGGAATCGGCTATAATTTTGAATTCCTGCGTAGAACCTAAAATGCAGGTCACAATAACGCTGACCTCTCCGATCATGAGAGAAGAAAACAACAATAGGGACGGAGGTTGGAAAAACGTTAACAACATTACTCCCATGATCATTTACTTGTATATTCATTTAATTTTATTTTATTTGCATTTTTCTTAATGGGATGACAGATTCTAGCACAAACATGGTGTCACACTTCCTACAAGATGCATACTGCCTTTTTCAATTTAATCAGTTTACATTTAGGGAGATCTTTTTTATTTTTTTATTTAAAGTGAACATTTAATGGTCCGTTTAATAATTTTATCAGAGAGCTATTAACCCTTTTTTCACTTTATGACTTCACACGTGTTTAGGAGAATTGATAGCAAGAAATTTAGTCCCCTCCTTTTTAATAATGCCAGCTGAATAGTATGTTTTTCCTCAGGATAAATATAGCATCCTCCAAAAAGATGGCTGCTTTATTATGAACAGTTTGCATCTCTGAAAAGAATTGATGTGACGCCAGTGTTGCTGCCATGGTGTTTTACATGCCCCTTTCCAGTCATCTACTTGCTATAAAGCAGAAGCAGTGTCTGCAATTTGTTGGTTCTGTCATGTAGGTCAGAGAATGACATTTGTTTCCTTAGCTAGTGTCAAGGAAACTGCTCACTGATACAGGCAACTTCCAGTCTGCAGTAAATGTTTAATCATTTGTTAGATGAGCTATTTAAGTCCCATCATTTGTATTTAGAAGTATAGCAGTACTTTCCTCTTGTGGTTCTGTCTAATACTTACGTTTTTACAGACATGAAGGAAATGTTTTATAGCTATCCTTTGCATGCTTTATTCTTATAAAAGGAAACAAAGAAGTCGTTGATCTGACCTAGTGTGAATCCTGCATTGCACTAAACAATCCAGGTTCTGTTTATTTTTTTTCTGAAGTACATTGCTGAATTTTTTTTTTTTTTTTTACCAAGGGGTTTTTCCACTTTAACTGATGTGTGGACCACAATTTTAGACCTCCCTGTGTGGCAGCATGGATCCCTAATTTTATCTGTATTGCCATGGTCAGCTAAGCCCAACTATTTATCTGCTAATGCTACTCTGTGATATACAAATTTGTATTCACATGTTTGTGGTATCATGAATGAATACTGTTTTTTGTATCCCACTAAGTATGGTAGTTTTTTTTTTTTTTTTTTTCCTCCTCCATGGTTAAATCTCTCAAGATCAGTGGGGCCCGATCCTTAGCAAAAGTCAGATCTGATGCGCCTATTGACGTGTGCTCAGGCTGATAACTGCAATGAATAGCCAAACCTCAGGAAACTGGTTAATTCATCTGTGTTGCCACATTAGTTAGTCTTAAGTAGAAGTCCACTTTTCAGTTAAAGTTGACATTGTCTATGACCATTGTGCCTCCTGCTTTCCTTCCTTCTGCATAAATAACAAGGTTTTGCAGTGCACAGTCTGTCACCTAACCTCAAAATTGCTTTGTTTAAAGGGTAACTAATGGGCTAGGGGCTTCCCTTCTGCTGCATGCCGTTCTCCTGATTCTAGATGCCACAGCTCTGTTACATGAAAAACCAAAGTGACCCGTTTAGTTGAAATATGTTAACCTTGCTGTTGAGCCTTTCCACCAGCAAGTCTACTTGTGTTTGTTTTTCTCCATCCTTTCAGCTGTTCCTCTAAAGCCTCTTAGCTGAGAATTGGTTCCAGCAAGGAATTTCTGCCAAGTCAACGGAAGGATTTTTGACCAAGGTTTTTCTAGCTCAGTGTCACACCAGCCTTGTTTAATATATTACAGAGGGGGGTTTGGTTGCATAGTGCAGGCATCTGCTTTACTCCTTCCCTTCTCGTTTCTTCTCAAATGTATGCAGTGTTCACACTATTTTTCTCTGATGGTTTTACATATTTTCTCATGTTTTCGCTATTGCCTACAGGATAAAGTAACTAAAGCCAAATGAAATGTTAGTTCTGAGTGCAAGATGCAGGAAATTGACTAAGCATTGGTAAATTGGTTCCTCATGGGCGGAGACTTATAATTACCACCCTTCTCAGCTAATAGACAAGTTTCTGAAAATCCTTTTTTTTCTTCCAAAGCTAAGCATGAAATAGTGTGGGCACAGCAATCTTTTCACTGATTAACCTCTTATTTCAAGAGCATTTTGGAAATCCAGTTAACGGGTAACTTTAATTTGGGTGTATTGGGGTGCGCTGATGTCAAGCATTACTTGCTGCCTAATCACTGCTATTAATGTTTTCTGTTAGGCTTTCCCGAACCACTGTGCTGGGAAAGTTCAGTAGAAAATCGAACAGACTTATCAGAAAGGGATTGAGAACAGCAGAAAGAGGAGGCAAGTGTAGCTTCACATGAGTCCCCTAATCTCCCTGCTCATAAAGGCAAAGGATCGGTTTCTGGTGGAGCCCTTTAAATTTTCCTGTTTAAACGTCAACCTAATGGTGATTTGCAAACATTGACTGCTTTCCTTTCTAATTTATAGCTGCACGCTTTAACAATGAACTACTATTTTTTTTTAAGTTCTGAGTTTGTGATCAAAGCGAAAGTGCGTGGTGAATTACCAGATTATCATCATTTCACGGCTTTTTCACCCCAGAGAGGCTTTTTTTAAAAAAATGGCATGCAGGGCACCCCTACAACCGCCCTGTTCATTAATTTTTTGTTTTTCAAGTGCATTAACAAAAAAGAGCCTATGGAAAACCTTTGTTTTCGTGTCCATGCATTTTTCCTCAACTTTTTTTTTTTTTTTAACCAAAATCTCACGTTGTTGACCGGTTCAAATTTTTTTTATGTTTTTTGCATTCCCCTTTCTAGTAGACCTTGGTAGAACATTTAAGCAGTTTGCCAAACTATATTATCAGCTGGATTTCCTTGATTCTCCACTGCTAAAGTGTTCTTGAACTTGACTCTTAAGGGGTTGATCCAAAACCATTCAAATTGGATGCAAAAATCCACACCCCAATAAAGTGTGTGCATTGTGGTGCGTTCTTTTCATATATCATGGAAGCGTTTGGTTAGATTAGCTACTGTTCCCTGCCCGTGTATGGGGCAATTATGAAAGGAGCTTAAAGAGTTAGTTTACCCAAACTTGAATTTCAGTTTTAGGTAGATGCTGAAGCGTTGATTTAATCTGCAGGCTGCTCTTGTCTTTTGCACCCAGTGCCCAGGTATATCAGTCTGGGGCTCACTTTCCTGATATCTTTTATGGTAAGGACCGTGTAGCACCAGGAGAGAATTACAGCAAGGTTATCTCTGTTCTGGAGCTTCCAAGAGAAAAAAGAGTGCAGTGGGTGCCGCAATCCTTGAACATCTGTGAAACTGAAGTATCCATTTTGGGTGAAATTACTTTTTAAGCCATATTTACATCTCTTCTACTCGCGATCCTCTAATAAATTTAGTGAACGTATATTCTGCTGCCCAAGTCCTGATTGGCATTAATCTGATCTCTTACATCTTCTGATGTCTACATCCAGGTATTTGGTCAATACCTTTTGTGCAGTGAGAGCATTTGAGACTTCACCATAGGTTTGCCTGGCCAAATACAGTAGTCACCTCTGCTGATAGTCATATCTAGCAGCCAGGACTGCTGGTGCATGACTAGTTGGCATGCCTTTTTCTGGTACTTAAATTAGTGTAAGTTTGCTGCAGTGGATTTCTGCATCCCTTCTGTCTTGTGATCTAGTTTGCTAGTGCATTGTGGCCAACCATCCTTCCTTCCTTAATCACACAATGTAGTGGGAGGCTTGTTCGACTAGCCAAGGTCGCTGCATGTAGGATTAACCAATTTTGGACAAAACCTGCGCCTGTAGTCTTGAATAAAAAAAAAAAAAAAAAAGAGGAGGTTACGAAAGGTGGGCATTGTTTCTTTTTTTTTGTTTTTTTTTTTGTTTTCCTCGAGCCCCCATAGTTACATTTTAAGGGTGCCTTGAAAGGGTGTCCCTGCATCCCACACCGTTGGGCTTTTTTTCACGTTATGGAGCTTATATTATGGGTGAGTTTGTCGGTGAAGTTCGACTGGACTGATTTGAGCTCTCGCGCTTTTCCAAAAGCTAATCTGCTATAGTTTCCATAATCGAGAAAACATTGGAGGCACCCAGGCCTTAAAGCGGCATTTTCAAATCGCCCCTAAAATATTTGTGGTTGGAACAACCAGATATAGTCTACCTCCCCTACCCTCCTCCTTAATGCTATTACATTTTACAAATAGTTTGCTGTTGCAGTAAAGGACACTTCAGCGGCAACAGAAAATCTGGTGTGGTAACATGTTTTAAATGTAATTTGCTGTCAATCAAGCATCATGTATGGGGCTCGTTACGTTGTCAGACAACATTGGTACTTGTCATGGGAATGGCTTGTGTGACACTGTAGCTGTATAAAAGGATTTGTCTTGCTCACCTGGTCAAACACCCGTCCCTCACTGCACTTTTGCCAATTCAATCCATTTTAGATGTAACCTCGGGTATGGTGAAAGACCCACCGGACGTCTTGGACAGGCAAAAATGCCTTGACGCTCTGGCTGCTCTCCGCCACGCTAAGTGGTTCCAGGTTCGCACATCATTTTACTTTCTTCTTGTAGCCTTATGAGAGATTAGCACTATCACTGTTTAATTTGTTGTATAGTTACACGCTTGTTTTGTTCCTCTTTGACAAAAAAAATAAAAATAATTAAATGACCAGAAGCATGGAACAAGAACATTTTTAAATGTATAAAGACTTACATCCAGCTGTTTTATTGCCAATTTTGTTTGTTTTATTTTGTTTTGCTCCATTTAATTTTTTTATTTCTTTCTGGTCATCGAGTAGTCATTAATTAAAGACTGACTCATTTTTATCAGTGTTCCCATCCTAGACTGTGTTGTGAATCTGTATTTTTCCATAAGGCTGCAGAGTATCTTTGCTTAACAGATGAAATGTGTAAACTGCTTCCTGTTTAGCTTTAAATTTATTTTTTTAATCTATTTTTTTATTTTTATCTTTTTAGTGTAGGAAGTGAAAGGTACCAAGAACCCATTTGGCATTGTGACTTTGCTTTCCCACAAAGCCACAGTACAACGCCAAACAGATTCTGGCCACCTTCCAGTCCCTACTTGTGGTTTTTTTTTTTTGTTTTTTTTTTTCCCCATGTTTTTATTCTTGGTTATTTTTATTTTTTTTCTAGTTAGAACTTTGTTATTTTCAAATGTAAATGTGATTCAATTCCTTTTTGTCTACAAGGCTTACAAGTCAAAGTTAACAGAAAATCACAAAATGTATTTTTTGTTTTTTGTTTTTTGTTTTTTTTATTAATTTTTGGGGGGGGTTTCTCTTAAATGTCTAAAATGCCACAGAAATTGGTGGGCGCAGTGCTTCCAAAAGTGGTATTTTAGTCTTTCGCCTGCTGGCTGTATGATGTTGGTAACTTGTTGCTGTTCTTGTATGCAAGGCTAGAGCCAATGGTTTGCAGTCCTGCGTCATCATCATCCGTATCCTGCGTGACCTGTGCCAGCGTGTGCCAACATGGTCTGACTTTCCAAGCTGGGTATGTACTCCAAATTCTGTTTGTGTAAACTTAGTCTGGCCTTCTACAATGCATTCATAAAGTACCCCCTTCACGTCTTCAATGTTATGTTGCAGCCGGATACTGCAGTTTGTTGAAATTCATTTTTTTTCCTTATTAATCTACACTCTGCAGCCCATAATGACAAAGTGAGAACAGAATTTTAGAAATGTTTGCAAATGTATGAAAAAGGGAAAAAAAAAACCTGAAGTTTGACATTGGCATAAGTCTTCAGACCCTTTGCAACAACCCTTGAAATTTAGCTCAGGTGCCTCCCATTTCTATTGTTCGTCGTTGAGATGTTTCTTCACCTTGATTGGAGTCCCCCTGTGGTATATTGATTGGAAATGATTTGGAAAGGTACACACCTCTCAAAAGGCTTCACAGCTGACTAAGGGTGCAACGGATCAAAAAACTCACGGTTCGGATCGTTCCTCGGATCAGGAGTCACGGTTCAGATCATTTTCGGATCAACAAAAAAAAAATCTCCCCCACTGTAATATCCACAATCTCCCTATTGGCAGGGTGTTGGCAGACTATTGGCAGGGCATGGCAGCAGAGTATTGGCAGGGCATGGCAGCAGAGTATTGGCACTGCTGCCATCCGATCTCTCTCCTCCACTGTACAGATCAGTACACAGAGAGGAGAGAGGAACGACGCCGGTTTGTTACAAGTGATCGCTCCGTCATTTGACAGAGCGATCACGTGCTAAACGGCCGCCGGGTGTACCAAGATGCCCGCCGCTCCGAAGCTAGGCCGAAGCCGCGGCCTTTCCTTTGGCCGAGGCCACAGAGCGCTCCGCGGATCGCAGGTGTCCCGTACGGATCAACCTCCGCGGATCGGATCACGGATCGATGACGATCCGTTGCACCCCTACAGCTGACCATGCATACTGTATCTGAGAAAAAGCCATGAGAAACTGGCTGCAGAGTTCAGAGATCTGGGGAAGGCTACAAAACACATTTCTCCTGCACTGCAGGTTCCTAAGAGCACAGAGGCCTTAATAATTCTCAAAATGAAGACGTTTCGCACAACTAGGACCCTTTTTTAAAAGCCAGCAGCTTGGCCAAACTGATCGCGGGGAGAAGGTCTTTAGTAAGAGAGGTGACCAAGAACCCAATGGTCACTCTGAGCTCTAGAGATCTTGTGTGTAGATGGGACAAAATTCCAGAAGGACAACCATCACTGCATGCCTTTAACGATCTGGGCTTTAAGGCAGAGTGGCTAGACTGAAGCCTCTCCTCAGTGCAAAACACGTAAAAGCCTGCTTGTGACGAACAAGATTTTCTGGTCTGATGAAACCAAGATTGAATGGTTTCTACTCGATGCTAAGCGTTATGTCTGGAGGAATCCAGATACCGCACATCAGCCTGTTTAGAGTTAGAGGAGATCTTGCTCTAGAATTCTTGCTCTCGCTGTAATGTTCGTGGCGATAGCTCACATATGTGGTTCGACTACCGTTTTTATATATGTGGGCGTGACTTGCATATGCGTTCACTTCTGCGTGTGGGAGCTTAGGGATGGGGCGCTTTTAAAAAGGTATTTTTATTTTTACTGTCTCTTAAATTCCAAAACATATCTTTTACCTTTTTTAAAAGCAAAAGATCAAAAAAAAAAAAAACTTCCAGCCTGCATCGTAAGTGACGTCATGACATCATTTTGCTCCCCCAAGGCCATAGAGTCGGTCAAAGTGTTAACTCTCATCGCCTATGGCAGCAGCCAGCCTCACCATCGGATCGTTTCTTCTGTGAACTGCTGGAAACAGCCTAAAAACACCGGCGGAAGGGGATGTTTACACTGGCCGCTCTGTTTACACCCCCACCCCTCCCAATGAGCTGCGCTAACAGGTTTCAGGACAGAGCTACCTGCAGAAAAAATAAACAGTACCAAGGGTAAACCACTTGCAAACCACAACATATATTTATGTATTGTGGTCGGCAAGTAGTTAATGAGGAAAAAAAAATGATTTTAAATAACTGTAGTATTGGACTGCAACATGACAAAACTGAAAAAAAAGTGAAGGTCTGTATACTTTATGAACACTCTGTAAATTTCCAAGATATCGGTGCGTAGATGTAGAAACCCTGTACTTAGTATCTTTCCTACATCTAATGATAAAAATGTATCTATTAAAATTCATAGCTTTCATTTTCGTCTTTTTGATGACAGGTTCTAACCCTTCTTATAACTAAAGAAAAGTGGGCTTCACATTTACCAATTCTTCCTTTTTGTGACACTGATTTTCTGCATACATACACTGTACAGCTATTTTTAAAATGGCTAAAATCTGCATTCCGTAGGCAATGGAGCTGTTGGTGGAGAAGGCAATCAGCAGTGCCTCTAGTCCCCAGAGTCCCGGAGATGCCTTAAGGAGAGTTTTCGAGTGCATATCATCTGGTATCATTCTGAAGGGTAAGTTCAAATTTTAACAGCGCTATTTGAATAATGTGTAAACGTTGACAGTAATAATCATTTGAATACCAGCCTGTATATTCCCCCTCAGGCCGTTTTTCAGTCTTCAGAGATGTGGTAGTTTGACTAGTTTACTTGGTCAGGCAACACTACCCAAATAAATTTTGTATAGAAGCTTTCTTTTGGTGGTAGGTTTTTTTATCAGCTCGTTTTGCACAGAATGGCCCCGCTCCTCGTCTTCTGGCGTCCCTGGCAGCTCTCACGGATCCTCCCCACATCAGATCACCCCCTAGGAGAAGCGTTCTCCTGGGTGTTACCTTGCGGGTGCGCTCCTGAGTCCGGCATTCGGCGGCCATAGCCGCCGAATGTATGACTCGACCCCGGCACCCGCATCATTGAATTTGATTGACAGCCGAGGGAGCCAATGGCTGCACTGCTATCAATCTATCCAATCAAGAGCCGAGAACCCCCTGCAGAGAGACAGCACATCCTTGCCGGGTCAAGTTCCAGGGCTCAGGTAAGTAAAACTGGGGGGCCGGTCACTGCCATGTGTTTTTTCATCCTAATGCATAGGATGCATTAAGGTGAAAAAACACGAAGGTTTAAAACCTTTAAATTTCTTTACACAAAAAAATGATCCTACAATCTTGGTGGCTGGTGTGTTTTTTGTTTTTTGTTTTTTGTTTTTTGTTTTTTGTTTTTTATCTTAATGCTGGAATGCATTAAGTTAAATGTTTTTAGCTTTTAGTAGCACATTGAATTTGAAGCAGGAGCTCTGCTTGTAACCTGACCAGCCTGAAGACCCCTACAAAAGATATGTGTACAATACAGATAGAAGGCCTCCAGGAGGAAGCTCAGCAGCACCCAGAGTTGGTGTTTTTAAAATATTTCAGTCAAGACCTCGGTAAACAAGACTTTTATAGTAAAATAGTATTTGTATTGCAGGAGAAATAGTGATCAGGAGTGTTTTTTTTTTTTTTTTGTTGTTTTTTTTTTTTCCGTCAACCTGTGCAAGTGTTGAAATCCAATACTGATATCTTCTCAACAGGTTTTAGGTGGCACCATATGATATTGTCAAGATTGGGTGACACAACTCATTCCTATAGGTACCCACACCCTGCTGAGCAAATTTAAAAAAAGAAACTATGATACTAAATGCAGTCCTAAATAATGTCTATGTTTATTGGTATACTCTCGATAATAACTGATCGTGATTTTGTCAGATCTCATTGTCTAGTTCCCTGGAACAAATGCATATTTTAGTGTACCACGTTGTGCAGATCCATCTGCTGTATCACAGCTGTCAGTGGGAGCATTATAAATGTATAAAATGTCACGTCCAGTTTTCTGTTAATTGTACGACACTGTTCAGTGTGACAGTCTGAAGAATGACTTAAGAGCTTAAAGTACCGTGGCACACGTGCTAACATGTTCTGTCCTCTCCTCTGACAGGTGGTCCAGGCTTACTTGACCCTTGTGAAAAGGATCCCTATGACACTCTGGCTACAATGAATGAACAGCAGCGGGAGGATATAACTTCCAGTGCACAGGTAAAAGGCTTAATCATAAAGGGAACATGTAACACATGGTCATTTGATCAATCGTACATGTAAGCTTGAAGGAAGAGTCTAAGGGCCCATTCACACAAGGCACTGCATGTGAAGTGCACAGGAACGCTATGCAGTTCTGTGCAATGTGCTTTCAGCCTCATTCATTTTGACTGGGTTGAAAATCTCACCACACGTGCTGCACTGCCTTTTTGAATGTGCAGCAACTGCTTTGCAAGGTACTTTTGTGCCACATGCGGACAAACGCAATGCATTTTGTGACCTGCGTTTGCGGTTTCGTTAACTTGAACTGACCCCTGCAGCAGATTGTAATGGGCATTGTGATCAGAATGCGGTGTGGGAAGCCGCACGGTAACACTGCTTTCCCACGCTGCATTATAGTGTGAACGGGCCTTTAAAATGTGCTAACTACAGAAGAGACCACCTGGAGTTTTTTTGGATTTCCTTTGTACGTGTCACTTTCCTGTCTTGTCCTTGTACCATATCCAGTGATGCTATGCAGCTGGGCTGTGACCTATCATCCCTCAGCGATGCTAGGTGGCAGGACCTGCCCATATCTTAGTAGCCAAGGACCCTCTAGGTGGCAGTAGCCATTCTGAAAACAAAGGATGCTAGGCAGCAGAAACAACCTGCATCCTAGCAACCAAGAATGCTGGGCGTCAGGGATCACCTGAAAAGGGCAGGGGTGTTGAATAGGGAAACTGGGTGGTGGTTCTCTAGATGACATGCCCCTCTCTCAAGGGTTCTTCCTTAACAGTGGAAGTGACAACTGAGCTCAGCCATAGTAACTCTCAAAAATCATGATCCTGTCAAAGGATAAGATCAAAGGCAAGGAATATAGAAGGGATTGTTATTGGCAAAGCTAATACATTTATTGTGACATGAATTTTATGGACTGGTATTTTTTATTTTTTTATTTATTTAAAATATACATTGTGTGCAATGTAATTCCAAAATCACAAAACCAGAAGTATAACCTAGAAAAAAGGCAAAATATGAAAAAAAAATGGAGAGGGGGAGAGAGTCCAGAAGTGCCATCATACATGTATATCAATAATACTGTTGTAAGCTAACATAACAAGGGCCCTAGAAACACTGGAAATCCAATGGTAAGGTTCTGTCCTCGGCTACAGAAGTGTATCCCAGCACATTTTCACATAGAGAGAAGTGTGGGGAGTTTTGTCTGAGAGGTCAACAAAAAGTAAGAAAATGAGAAGGCAAACCGCGTCGTCCTGGAGAGGGATGGGCGCTTTTTTAAAAAATTTTGTTATTTGGAGAGAGGGCGGGACTATGAAGTGGTGGCAAATAGAAAGGAACCTTTCTGTTGCCAATGAGGTTATCCTACTATAAATCTTTTCCAAGAGTAAGAGCCTAACTAGCCCAGAGATAGGATTGGTTGGGTGTATGTGAGATTAAATTTGTTAATACTAATGAGAGTTCTGTAACCAAACTTGTTTGAAAGTTTATTTGCAAAGTAATTTTACTTCCTATCGTTAACACGATCTTGCACGTTTTTTGTTTTTTTTTTCTTCCTTGCCAGTTTGCACTGAGGCTCCTTGCATTTAGACAGATCCACAAAGTCCTTGGTATGGATCCTCTGTCCCAGATGAACCAGCGCTTTAACATTCACAATAACCGCAAGCGAAGGCGAGACAGCGATGGTGTGGACAGTTTCGAAGCTGAAGGAAAGAAGGACAAAAAAGACTATGATAACTTCTAAAAAGGGCACAAAGATGCCAACCAATGCACAGCTCGTGCTCCGTTTCCCACAAAAAATACATTTCCACTAATAGAGGTCTTCCATCATGTCTGCGGCAGGGTTACAAGTCCTGGCACAACTGTCGCATTGTTACCCTTGCTTCGCACTGATGTAGAACCTCTGGGGTTGTTAATAAGTTAAATATTTGTATAGCTGTTAAAATTTAGAAGCCATTTTCCCCTGGCCAGATGGATATAACCACCAACACAATTTACTGTTCAGTAAGGGCCGTGCATGTCTTTAGACGTGCCGTCTCCTTGTGATCTGGATAGGTATTCTTAGTTAAGTTTTTTTAGGGCAACTGGGATGCCCACTCACTCCCTGTGCAGTGTCTTTTTATCTTGTAGTTGTAGTATTTAATTTTCAGTTGTGCTTTTGGTTTTGTGTTTTTAAGTTTTATTAAAATAAAACCTAAATAACAAAAGGCGGCAGGGGAAAAGGGACCGCTTACTTTAGTTGTAAGTTACTTTATTAGATATGGCATGAGCCTTCACTAATTCTTTTCAGTTCTTGTCTCTGTAAATCGATACACATGTACGTATTGTGTGAAAACTAAAACACTTTTTTGTTTCGTTTTCCAATTACAGCAGTCAGAAGTAAACGTTTCTGGAAATCTCGTGGCATTAGTGTCAATGGTTTATATAGTTGTAACTAAGGCAGCTTCCTGTCTATTTGTTTGCTCTTAGTTGTGCTAAGGACAGAGTAAAGCTAATATATTCCTTTGTTACGGTCTTTCATACACAGGAGCCGCCAGTACTGCATGAATGCATTTTTTTTCTCCAAATTTTATTCTTCTTTTTTTTTTTTTTTTAGAATGGCTTTTTATAGTAATAGGTCTTTTTGCCTCTATTTGCAAATTTTCTTCAGGTGTTGGTGTGCAACAAGGCTAATGTGAGTGAAGCATACAGTTCAGTGAGTTTAAACCTTCTAAGGCATGACAGGCAACATATCACAAGTCATTTGTAACTCTGTGGCTTGTGGGAAGATTAGAAAGATAATTCCACAAAAAAAAAAGTCAAGTTCCATCATTGGTTGTAGGTTTGTACGTTTCATCACTGGTTACAGCATTTCTGTATTTTTTATTTTTTTATTTTTTTTTAGTGCTAACTCCCCAGTAAAAATTTTCCAGGCACATTTTTCGTAAACTGTGATTGGTTGCTGCCCAAGTCAACCCCCCCCCCCCCCCCCCCCCCCCAATATCTGATGTACACTATATGGCCAAAAGTGGATACCTGATCATCATGCCTATATGAGCCCGTTGGACATCCCATTCCAAAGCCATGGACATGAGTTTCCCTTCGTTTGTGCTTATAACAGCCTCTACTCTTCTGAGAAGCCTTACCACAATATTTAGGAGCGTGTCCATGAAAATTGGTGCCCATTCACCCAAAAGAGCATTTGTGAGGTCAATTTACTGATGGACAAGAAGACCTGGCTTGAAGTCAGCCTTCCAATTCATCCCAAAAGTGTTCAGTTAAGTTCCTTCGCACCAAACTGGTCAATTCATCTGTTTGAGTTGATTATGCATACAAGGGCACAGTCTTGCTGGAACAGAAAAGAGCCTTCCCTCAAACTGTTGCCAAAAAGTTGGAAGTGCACAGTTGTTTAAAATGTCTTTGTATGGTGTAGCATTAGCAGTAACCTTCACTGGAAGCACCTGAACTCAATTTGGAGGGTTATTCAAATACTTTTAGCCTCAAAGGTAGGTGTGATAGTAAGGTGTCCACAGATGTTTGGCTATATAGTTAAGCTGGCTATACGCTGATCGAAATTTGGCCGGTCCAGCAGGGACCAGTTGAATTTCGAAGCATATGTGGGCTCCACCACTCGATAGAAATTGTTTAATCGAGATATGTTGGAAATTTTTCTGTCGATCGTCATCTGCAGCTGCTGATCATATTCTGTAAGTGGCAGGTACCGCTGTCAGAAAATAATTTCCCCACAAGGGATTCTTTCATTCACCCGATTTGTGTTAATAGAGGAAATCTGTATTTTTGGGGGTGCAGAATGAAAAACCTTAACAGTGTGTGGTCAGCTTTAGTGTGCTATATAGCAGCATATATGCTGAGATCAAATTTACTGCATCAGGTTTTTGTTACCTGCTAACATCTAGAATATATTATGAGGTAGTAATTGATTGCAGGCGGTTACTATAACTCTAATGTGTTGTGTGTTAGCTGCTCAAGCTTGTCATAAATCAGGGGTCTCCAAATTTTCTAATCAAAGGGCCAGTTTACTTTCCATCGGAGTTAAGGGGGGCCGGACTGTGGCTAGTGCGAATAGAAACTGTCCTTTCACCAGTGGGAGTAAACCGTGCATTTTTGGCATTAGGAAGGAGGATTGGTGTCCCATCAATGAGGTTAGTGGGAGGAATGGCGTCCCGTCATTGGTGTCAGTGGGGGGAATAGTGTCCCATCATTGGTGTCAGTGGGGGGAATAGCGCCCCATCATTGGTGTCAGTGGGGGGAATAGCGCCCCATCATTGGTGTCAGTGGGAGGAATAGCGCCCCATCATTGGTGTCAGTGGGAGGAATAGCGCCCCATCATTGGTGTCAGTGGGAGGAATAGCGCCCCATCATTGGTGTCAGTGGGAGGAATAGTGCCCCATCATTGGTGTCAGTGGGAGGTATAGTGCCCCTTTCATTGGTGTCAATAACAGGAATTATGCCCCATTGTTGGTGTCAGTAGGAGGAATTATGCCCCATTGTTAGTGGGAGGAAAAGGGACCCAGGTGCCAGATAAAGGCAAGCAAAGGGCTGCAGTTTGGAAACCACTGTTATAGAGCAATCAAAAATCGTAATTTATGCTGTATTGTGCCCCCTGACATGGGAAGTTTTTTGTTTTTGTTTTTTTTTTCATTTTGGTTGAATTTGTTCCTTAGGAGCTTTGTCTAATTATAATTCAGTAGTGCAGTTACTCATAAAAAAAAGAATGATCTTCCAATTGGAGCTTTACATTTTATCATGTAAGACCCTATACACTCGTACATTTGATTAGAATTTTTAACATTCTTCTTGAAAGTCTTGTTATGCCCTGCCAAGTATTTTTGTATTCCTATGTTCATAGGAATTTGCACTTGATAAAAGCAGTGTGAAGGGGAGTCACCTAATATTCTGTGCGTTTGCTGTCCCTTTTGCTGATGATGCTGACAAGACTGACTTTTTGTTTTTGACATTATAGTACCTATCTGTAGGTATCCTGTTTTCTATCACTCGTGAGGTCAACTAGTCTGACATGTTCACTTTAAAGCCACTCTAGTATTGTTAGGGATAAAGAGAAAAACCCCACCCCGTACAAATTTATTAAGCTAGGGCAAATGGAGAAAAAGCGGCGTTACTAAAGCCTTGATATCACAGAGGCTTGTGGAACTATACACTAAATGTGAGCAATGGTCTGAAGAAGCTTCATTTGTTTTTCAGAAACCACGTGGAAAAACAAACCCCTTGTGGCTCTTATACAAGCCGTTCATGAACACACAAAATCATGTTGTGGCATACTTGGTAGATACATCTCTGCCCAGATACCGGCTTGTGGGTTCATAACAAAACTCGTACAAGTTTTCAAAGCCCCAATAGGATGCACTTCAGAGACCACTGGTGATCCTGAGGCTCTGTTCACACATTGGCGCTTGGAAGTGCCGTGATTCTGCCCACAATTTCAAAACGTGCTGTTAAAGTTGAACATCAGCGTGTTCAGGTGCCATTCATTTCAATGGCACCTAAAAGCGGTGCAATCCTGCAACGCATCCCCCCAAAAAAAAAAAAAATCCGGTACTTCTTTTGGGTGATTTGGTTTGCACAATTTGTTGCTGTAGAAATTGCATTTTTTTGTGAATGGCACCTGAGAATGCTTAAGTGCGATTTTAACATTTTTACAGCGCATTTTGAAAATCGCGGCGCTTCTGATATGTGAACGGAGCCCAGAGCAAAAGCAATAACTGATACACGGCGTAACAGCATTTGATATGTGTAACTGATACGTATAGCCTGATCTTTTAAGAGGCTACCTTGTTCTTCATTCTTGATTTGCTGAACATTCTAAAGTTTGGACAATTGAAACTTTTTTTTTTTTTTTTTTTTTTAAAGAGATAGCTAACAGAATAATTCTGTTTTACATGGTTTAAAACAGTTGATATTTTTTTTTTTTTCTGAACATTAGTGGATTGTTCATTAATGTAGCTGTACAGTTGGAATATATTGCAGAGTACAATGTATGTAACAATAAGACCTCATGCACACAGGATGTTTTCCTAACTCTCTTAGAAACATTTCCTCCTGTTGGCAGCATTTTGGCAGAAAAAAACGCCTGATGCCTGCAAGTGTGTAACACATTTATGTGTGTTTAGCTGCGTCAATCGTTTGGCGTTTAATTTGTTACATTGGCCAGAATAGATCATTTATTCTAGCCTTTGAAATGAATTAACCCTCAAGTGCTAAATGAACCTAGCATTATTGAATGTTTAGAAGTGTTTTTTCTGCCAAAACGCTGAAGGGTTGTTTTTTTTTTTTTTCCCCTACATCTAAATGCCTATACCTTTTTAAACACCTTTTAAGTTTGTGTGCTTGAATACATAGGCTAACATGCAGGGGAGATTAGGTAGGGGGGGGGGAAATGCCACTAAAAGCAGCTTTAAAAATGTCCAGTGTGTACGTGAGGCTTTATATGTAAATCCACTCACAGACTACAACAAAACGACATTGGTTGTCCAGTCAGCAGTACTCTTATCTGGTCCAGCAGCTGTTCAGGAGAGCCTTCAGCGTGACTTTCACCCTTCAATATGCTCCACCATGTATTAATACAAGAAGAGTGTGTGCTGAATTGATTTGATTTGGTCTGGCTTGCCTTCATGTGTCATGTGAGAAGCTGATGATACTTATGTACTTTAATTTGCATCATACTGTTCATGTAAACTGGCACTAAAATCATTTGTTGTCAACACTGCAGTGAAATAAACCTGAAAGTGGACAATCTTAAACTGATTTTTCTTGTGTATTAAATGACAATCTGGCCTAAACTGTAAAATGCCTTGCTAGAGCAGTGATGATTCCATCACGTGAGGTAAGATCATGGCGTTGGATATTTTAAGCATAGTAATCTGCAGTGGAAATTGTGACCGCTTTATTATGTAAATTGCCAAGCTCCATTGCAATAAACTGTACATGCCTCCCTCCACAGCAGCCCCTATTCACTTTTTCTTTACTCCCCTGTTGTTCTGGAGAGTGCAGTGAAGAAACTCTGTGTAAGCTTAGTCTGGAGCTTACACAGGGCTGAGGGCTCTCTCCTTACCCTAGTGTGACAGCACCAGGGGCCTAAGAACCCACTTACACTGCACTACTATTACATGTTCCTCCTTAGTCAAAGCACAGGCTCATTGTATAGAAAGAGATTGCTGCTTCAAAAAGCTCCAGACCTCTTAGGAACACCTGCCCTATTAAGAACTCACAGGTGCTGGCTCTGCACAAAATTTAGAAGAAAGAAAAAAAATCCTGGATGGCTGCACTCGGCTGAAGACATCTTTATTGAAAAAAGTTTAAAATCCAAACACGGTCACTTCATGTACAGAAAAAACAGGGAAACCCAGCTAATAAGTCCTAGCTATGACTAGGCACCAATCCATGGTGTGAAACCTGTTAGCTGGGTTTCCCTGTTTTTTCTGTACATGAAGTGATCGTGTTTGGTTTTTAAACTTTTTTCAATAAAGATGTCTTCAGCAGAGTGCGGCCATCCAGGTTTTTTTTTCTTCTAAACACAGGTTCACTGTAGCGTAAACTTTCCTTGCCCAAAGGATGGATCCCATGAAGCCACACATCAATGCAGACCCACTGGTATTGGAATGAATGGCAGTCACAGATTTTCCATTATCCGTTCCCAGTGAACTTTCCTTGGCCCATGCAGGGCAAAATAAAAGGGTTTACCTAGCTGGAAAACAGGAGATGAAACACACTCCTTTTTTAATACAAGACTTTCATGATTGAAAGCATTGCACAAAACCATCCTGAAGGTGGTTTTTATGGTAAGATTGGACTTGCCATCTGAAATTTCTTCGTCTCGTGTAAGTGCCGGTTCACACAGGGGCGACTTGTCAGGTGACCTAGCCGCCTGACAAGTCGCCTCCCGTTCTGTACTATGGAACCGTTCTAATAGGACCGACGCAAGTCGCTCCGACTTAGAAAAAGGTTCCTGTACTACTTTGGGGGCGACTTGCATAGACTTCTATACAGAAGTCGTTTTGCAAGTCGCCGTGGAAGTCGTGTGCACCGAGGCGACCTGCAAGTCGTGCCGCCCCTGTGTGAACCGGGGCTTAGTCACACCAAAAAAATGTATCATTGGTGATTGTTACCCCTTGGGCTATTGGCAGTCCCTAGACTAGGCATATGCAATTAGCTGACCTCCAGCTGTTGAACTAAAAGTCCCATGAGGCATAACAAGACTCTGACAGCCACAAGCATGACACCCAGAGGCATGATGGGACTTGTAGTTTTGCAACAGCTGGAGGTCTGCTAATTGCATATCAATGGTCTAGACTATTTAACACGATCCTAGCAGAAGTCATGTATTTGAGACTTCAGAACATTTCTCTCATCCCATAGCTGAACGATATCCTTTATGGTACAACAGAGGTAAAGTTCAAGGAAAAAATCTATAAGTAATCTTTTTCATGTTGGGGAAAAGCTGGTCTGGTTGGTCAACAAAAGTCTTCATTAATCCCAGTCCAGAATTTTACAGGGCTACCTGATAAATTGGTAGCCCAAAAGCTCTTAAAGATTGTGAGCATGTCCAGACTGGTTATGTTGATGGAAGTGGTCACTGAGACAGAAATTGAGGCTCTTGGGGTCTCGAAACTTCTTTGTTCCAGGTTTTACCCTAAGCCTAGGTTCACGTGAGAATTCCGCAGCCCTTTTGAAGGTTGACTTGTTTCAGACCTAGCTGGTCTCATTGCTAGCATGGCTGTCTTCTCTGAGTTCTTCCCATTGTAAGTAGTATGTAGGGCAGTATCCAGGGGTCAGAAGTTGGTAGAGCACTGTACAGAGGTCAGTAGTAGGTAGGGCAGCGGACGGGGTCAGCAGGACACAGTACAGTTTGGGTAATGGGGAGGTCAGGGGAGAGAAGCAGTCTCCTGATGCAGAGCAGCGCAGGGAAGCTTCTGACAGATCTACCTGTTCTGACATGCTGATTCCCCCCCACCAGCCCTCCTCTTGTCCATCTCGCATGTTTTTTGATGTGGACCTGTTTTGGCCATTTTGTTGTCCACCACTCAAATTATTGCTTGGGGTGTCCTATGGTCTTCAGTTACTGTGTCCTGCACAGTACTAAGAGAACAGGAATTAGTAAAATTTATATTTCCAAAACGTCTTTCAGGACAGCACCCGAGAGATCATGGCTCCTCCTCCCACAGGAAACACCTCATCAATTAAGTCTTTAAATTGGAATCCTCCACGTTGCCTCATCAGTTTTTTGTGTTTCCTCCAGCTGGAGGAACACCTCTGGTGGGAGCCATGATCTCTCAGGTTTATCCTGGGAGACACAGGTTCTCACCTGTTAAGTCTTTTTTTAGGCTAGGAGAGTGAGCCTCCCACTTGCCTCTTGATGGATGGTCCCGTGGGCTCCCTCTCCCTCTTCCGTGCTCGGGGAGAGCCTGTACGTCCGGGGGGGCTGCCTCCAATTTTTTTTAGCCTAACGGGCGGCCGTCCTATGTTCCCTTCTACATGAGGGATGAGCGGTGGCGGCCGCCATGTTGCTAGTGGCAGAAGAGCGCTTCAGCCACGTCCTGTAAGGGAGGAGGCAGCACTTCCGGGTCGGCGCGTGCGTCATTTCCGGGCGCAAAGCGCAGTGGGAGAGGGCAGGGTCACCTGGCGCCTTTATTTCCGGTTCCAGGTCAGCGCAGCGGCGTTTTCGAATCTGGAACCGGTCGTTTCACCACGCACCGCAGACAGCTATGGATAGCGATGCAGCGGATAAGGGGGCAAGCCAAGGCGCCAGCAAGGCTAAGGTAAGGGACTGTGTCCTCTATTACACTGGGCCGCTTTCTCCTGTGGGGGGGTAACTCACCCTTTCCCCCACCCCCCCCCCCCCCCACCCCCTCTTCAGAAGGTAGGTTGTAGTGGCTGGATTTAGTATATCTGCCCTACAACAGGGGATTAGGTGGTGGTGGCGGCTTGCTGGGCACATGGAAATGAGATGTTTCTTCCTTAGTGCACCTGGGTGTTTTTTACTTGCGCTGTATTACAGCTTTTTAAGCGTGGTTCCATATCTCTTTTCTGTTTGTCCAGGCCAAAGGTTCTGCCCAACCAGTCAAGAAAAGGTGCCCTGTCTGCAAAGAAAAACTAAGCGATGCTTGGACCAAAACGCTATGTGCAGAGTGCATTACAAATTTGGTCAGAGAGGAGACTCCATCCGTTTGTGGCGACTTGGTGTCAACAATAAAGGATGAGCTCCGGGCCACCTTTCAAGCTTTTAGGTCAAACCTAAGAGAGGAGCCAGGTCCCTCTAGGGATACTCTGGTTCCGCAGCCATCTTCAGAACCCCAGAGTGGTTCTCAAATAATTTTTGGGGGTCCGATATCCCAGGACGCTTCTCAAGGGTCCGTTTCCCTCGCTCCAGATGATACAGATTCTGAGGAGGAGGAAAATGAATCAGATGCTGCTTCTAAATACAAATTGTCACTAGAAGAGGTGGGAGGACTCCTGAAGGTAATCCATGCCACTTTGGGGATAGAAGAGGAAAAGAAGGAACTCTCCCTGCATGACCGCATGTATGCTGGTTTAGGAGATTCAAAAGGCCGTTCTTTTCCAGTCCATTCAATTATCACTGATATGATTAAAAAAGAGTGGCTGGAACCTGAGAAAAAGCCTTTCTTTTCCCGGGCTCACAAGAAAAGATTTCCATTTGAAGAAAATCCAGATTCTATATGGAATAAGATTCCAAAATTGGACTCTGCCTTTTCTCAGGTCTCTAAGTCTACGGACCTCGCCTTTGAGGATATGGGCACTCTGAAGGAGCCCATGGACAAAAGGATGGACCTGCTTCTTAAAAGAACCTGGCAATCAGTAATGCACAATCTGAAACCAGCAATGGCAACAACCTGTGTTGCAAGGAACTTAGATCACTGGGTTAACCAGTTGAAAGCCCATGTCATAGCAGATTCCTCAAAACAGGAGATTCTAGACTCTTTTTCAACCCTGTCTGCAGCAATATCATATATTGCGGATGCGTCTGCGGAATCTATCCGCATGTCAGCAAGGTCAGCAGCTTTAACAAATTCTGCCAGAAGGGCCTTATGGCTGAAGACGTGGCCAGGGGATGCTGCATCTAAAAATAGACTGTGTGGTATTCCATTTGCAGGTGATCTGCTATTCGGCTCAGAGCTAGAATCCATTCTTGACCGCACGGCAGACAAGAAAAAGTCGTTTCCGGTTAAGAAGAAACAGGTGCAAACCCGTAAGCGTTTCTTTCGGCCCCAAAAAGGTCAGCAGGAAGGAAAAACGCAGGGCAAGAGGAAGTCATGGTCTTCTCAGAAGCCCAAAGGTAGGGGTGGAGTGCTCTTCAATCCTCCTGCGGCCTCCGCAAAACCACAATGACTCCGTCAAGGTCGGGGGAAGACTCCAGGAGTTTCTTCCTCAGTGGAGAGCCATTTCCTCAAATCAATTCGTTGTGAATATGCTCTCCCAGGGGTATGTGATAGAATTCACGGAAGAACCTCCAAGAAGATTCTTGGTGACAAACGTCCCAAGGGACGCAGTCAAGGCTCTCGCCATGAAGTCCCTAATTCAGGAACTGAAAAATCAGAGAGTCATTGTTCCGGTCCCAGCGGGGGAGTTCTTCCAGGGGTTCTACTCACATGTCTTTCTGGTTCAGAAGCCTTCAGGAAAGTTCCGTCTTATCCTGAATCTCAAAATGCTGAACAAATCAGTAGAATACAGAAGGTTTCGGATGGATTCAATATTTTCAGTAAGAAACCTCCTGTATCAAGGGTGCTATATGGCATCAATAGATTTACAAGATGCCTACCTCCACATTCCTATTGCCGCCAGGTCGCAGAAATATCTGAGGTTAGCACGGGAAGAAGGTGGTACATCTGCAATTCAGAGCACTCCCGTTTGGTCTGTCATCATCCCCAAGGGTCTTCACGAAAATAATGGCCGAAGCTCTGGCGCCTCTGCGTCTAAAGGGGATCTCAGTTATTCCTTATCTGGACGACCTGCTGTTTTTTGCCCAGACCAGAGAAGGTCTTCGGGAAAACTTGCTCAGAGCCCGTGTCCATCTAGAATCCATGGGATGGATTTTAAACCTGCAAAAATCAAATCTGATTCCCTCACAGGAAGTGTTATTCCTGGGTTTCCGTATCAACTCTTTAGAACAAAAAATTTTTCTTCCAGAGGAAAAACAGAAAAAGTTGGTACAAGTGGTGTCACTGCTACAGTCCAATCAAGTTCTATCCATCAGGAAGGTTATGTCAGCATTGGGAACCCTGACCTCTTCCATTCCAGCCATCCAGTGGAAGGTACTCAGAGGGGCTGTTATGGTCCTTCCCAACTCAGGTGAGGTTGACAACAGATGCCAGTGCCTGGGGTTGGGGGGCTCATATGAGCGGTCGGTGGGCCCAGGGCTCGTGGGACACAAGAGATGCGCTGAGGTCCTCAAATTGGAGGGAACTAAAAGCTATAGAAATGGCCTTACTGACCTTTGCGAAAGAAGTCCAGGGGCAACATACTCAGATCCTGTCAGACAACGCCACGGCGGTGGCTTACATAAACAGACAGGGGGGAACCAGAAGCAAAGTTCTGCAGAGCCTGGCAAAAGGCATTCTGAGTTGGGCAGAGCTCCATACTCTATCCTTATCCGCGGTCCATCTAAAAGGGACCCTAAACAGAGTAGCGGACTTCCTAAGCAGGAACAAGATTTTAGAGGCAGAGTGGCAATTGAATCCAGAAGTCTTCCAGTTAATAGTGCAGAAATGGGGGCGCCCAAGAGTGGATCTCTTTGCCACCCAGGAAAACTCACAAATGTCTCGTTTCTTCTCCCTGAACAGGAACGAGGCATCACTGGGAGTGGATGCTCTGGCACAAGATTGGAGTTTTCACCTCTGTTACGCATTCCCCCCGTTTCAGCTTATCCCTCGGGTAATAGCAAAAATCAGGAAGGAGGAGACAACAGTGATCCTAGTCACTCCTTTCTGGCCAAAAAGGCCTTGGTTTTCATCCCTTCTTCAGATGCAACAAGAACCTTACTGGCACCTTCCGTTAAGAAAGGACCTTCTGTTACAAGGTCCTCTGTTTCACCAGGAAGTAGAAAAACTAAAGCTAACAGCCTGGCTACTGAGGAGCAGCTCTTGAAGAGGAAAGGTTTCTCAGATAGGTTGGTAGCTACCCTGCTATCCAGTAGAAAGAAGGTTACAAGAGCAATCTATTCCAAAGTCTGGAAAATCTTCAACTCCTGGTGCACAGCATCTGACAGATCTCCAAAACAAATTTCTTCTGTTCTTGAGTTTCTGCAAGAAGGAGCGGACAAGGGCTTAGCAGTCAGCACCCTCAAAGTTCAAGTGGCTGCGCTGGGGGTATTCCTGGAAAAATCCATTTCATCAGAACCCCTAGTAATAAGATTCTTCAAAGCTCTTACCCGGTCCAGACCAGTGGTAATCAAAAGCTGTCCAGCATGGGACTTATCGGTTGTTCTACAGGCCCTGACCAAGGAACCTTTTGAACCCATTAATTCAGCCTCCCTGAAATTAATTACTTTGAAAACAGTGTTTTTAGTGGCTGTTACAACAGCTCGAAGAGTCAGTGAGCTGCAAGCCTTATCAATCAGGGAACCTTTCTTTTCCATTTTTTCAGACCGAATTGTTCTGAAAACGGATCCTAATTTTTTGCCGAAGGTCGCTTCGATCCAGAATCGAACTCAGGAGATAATACTTCCTACCTTTTGTTCTAATCCATCGGGTAAGAAGGAAGAAGAATTCCATACCCTGGATGTTAAAAGAGCAGTCTTGAGTTACTTGGAAAACACTAAAGACTTTAGATGTTCAGATGCTTTATTTGTTTTATTTTCCGGTAATAAAAAAGGAAGACAAGCTTCTAGAGGAACCATTGCCAGATGGTTAAGAATGGCTATCTCAGAAGCCTATTCCCTTACAGGTCAAGAGAGTCCATTAAATGTCCGGGCTCATTCTACAAGAGCTTTGGCGGTGAGTTGGGCAGAAAAAGCTGGCGCCACCCCCGAACAAATCTGTAAGGCAGCTACTTGGACAAGTCTGACAACCTTTGCCCGTCATTATCGGTTAGACCTCATGACGGCTGGGGACCAGGCTTTTGGAAGGAAAGTCTTACAGGCTGTTGTCCCACCCTAAATGGAGTAAGTCTCGATTATCCTCTCGGGTGCTGTCCTGAAAGACGTTTTGGAAAATTACAAGTTAGACTTACCGGTAACTTGTTTTCCAATAGGCTTTCAGGACAGCAGTAACCCGCCCTTTGTTTATGCTAATGCTGTAATACTATGATATAACTGTCGCTTATGTGTTGCAGCTGGGGCTGGAGTTCTCTACAAACAACTGATGAGGCAACGTGGAGGATTCCAATTTAAAGACTTAATTGATGAGGTGTTTCCTGTGGGAGGAGGAGCCATGATCTCTCGGGTGCTGTCCTGAAAGCCTATTGGAAAACAAGTTACCGGTAAGTCTAACTTGTAATTTTTTTTCAGTACAGTACCTGACACAGGTCTCTGGTATGTGATCTTCTTGCTTGCACAAAAAAAAAAAAACAGTTGGCAGGGTTATATGGATACACTAGGGGGCAGTTCCAGCAAAGCTTTTTGCCAGGGTTCAATCACCTGAAGGTGGGCAATGTAACTCCTGGTCTAAGAATCAATTCCTGTCTTGTACATCAGCGGTCCCCAACCTTTTTGGCATCGGGGACTGGCTGCATGGAATTCAACAATGCTAAAGCCCGGGGGGAGAAATGCGGGAAATTTGTTGGGGCAAGGGCTGGTGTTGGCACTAAAATCATCATGGCACCATAGTTGATATGGTGTCAGGATGATTGAAGCGCATTATTTCTATTACATTGGGATATGAAATGGTTCAAATCCCCATAATGCAGAATCAGTGGGAGTCCTGGATGTCACTTGCCACCAGATGCTACGTGTTGTCTGCCACCTGCTGAAGCTTCTGTTGCTTTCCACCAAAATAATATCAGATGCAGCTTATCACTCTTTAAATGTAAAGGCAATTTGGTTGCAGGCAACAGTGACAGCAGAGAAAGAGGCTTCTGGCAGTGTCTCTCCAGCTTTAGTGTCCAAACAGGCAACTAGCACATGCACATTGGCTGGGTCCCAGAGTGAGTCAGTGAGTGAGGACGGGCAGGGAGAGAGATTATGTAATCTCTGCTTGCCTGTGTCTGCACATACAGAGCAGCCTTTGGAACTGCGGTGATGCACACGTGCTTGCCCGTCGCACATGTGACTGAGCAGCCTTCGTGGCCCGGCTGCAGAGAGGCTGTGGCTGGGGGGGGGGGAGATTCCTGCTGTACATGGAGGTTGTTGAGGGCCACCAATCTCACTGATCTCTGTTTGTGATCATACTCTCAGACTGCTTTGATACAAAATGGAGGTATACTGGTGGGAGGGGGTTATTTTTGTTTGCCAGTGTCTAAACCTGTAGGTGGAAGGACCAGAAGCCTAATGTGGAATTCAAGCACAACCCATGAACTATTCTTAAAAACATCATCTGAGGTTGAGAACCACTGCCCTGGAACAGTGGTCTCCAGACTGCAGCCCTTTGCTTGCCTTTATCCAGCACTTGGGGCACTATTCCACCCACTGACACTGGGGCAAAATGCTTGTCACTGACACCAACAATGTGGCACCATTCTTCCAACTGACTCCAACAATGGGGCAGAATTCTTTCCATTGATGCTGTCAATGAGGCACTATTCCTCCCGCTGACACCATCGAAAGGGAGGGCACAATTCCTCCAGCTGACGCCAAAAATGGGGCAGAATTATTTCCATTGACAAACAATGATGCACTATTCCATCCACTGACACCAAAGTTGGGTGCTTTATTTACTCCCACTGGCCCTATTAAAGTCTGAAGGACAGTAAATTTGGCCCTTTGTGCCTGCCCTGAAGATTGACCTGAATTTAGTAAAAGAAGATTTGATGGGATCTTTACAAAGTGTTACTTTACTATAGCAAGACCCTGGAATCTTTACTTTTTGTCTTGAATTCCTGTGCCGAGGCAGTTTTGTACCTTGACCCTCAGCTGTATATCTATAGCGTAAGATCCTCAAGGTGCTTTGGAGTGAAATTTGGGGATTTAATTACTGTGCAAGAAGGAGAGAAACCTGACAATCTGTAGTGGAAAGATCTCCAAGTGGCAGCTTTATTCGTTGTGTTCCTTGAAAAAGTATTCATACCCCTTGACATTTTCCACATTTTGTCATGTTACAACCAACATTGTAAATGTATATTTTATGATAGGCCAACACAAAGTGGCACATAATTGTGAAGTGGAAGGAAAATGGTAAATGGTTTTCAAACTTTTTTTTTCCCCAAATATCTGAAATATGTGGCGTGCATTTATATTCAGCCCCCTTTACTCTGATCTCCCTAACTAAAATCTAGTGGAACCAATTGTCTTCAGAAGTCATGTAATTAGAGTTCACCTGTGTCTAATTTATTCTCAGTATAAATACAGCTGTTCTGTGGAGTCCTCAGAGGTTTGAACCTTCGTGAACAAACCACATCATGGATGCCAAAGAACACACACAGACAGGTCAGGGATAAAGTTGTGGAGAAGTTTAAAGCAGGGTTAGTGCTAGTTCACACCAGACGCAGTTCCGTGCCCTTTTTTTCTGCACTAAAAATGCATGCACAGTGTTTTCCATGTGTTCCAATGGCTCTAGTTCACACTATGCAGTCAGTTTCCAGTGCAGAAACTGACTGCATGGTGTGAACTAGAGCCATTGGAATAGATGGAAAACACTGCATGCATTTTGTGCAGAAAAAAAAAAAGCGCGCATGGAACTGTCTGGTGTGAACTTCTAAGGTTATATATACAAAAAAAAAAAAAAATATCCCAAGCTTTGAACATCTTGTGGAGCACTGTTCAATCCCTCATCCAAAAGAAAGAGTATGGCACAACTGCAAACCTACCAAGACATGGCCGTCCACCTAAACTGACAGGCCGGGCAAGGAGAGCATTCATCAGAGAAGCAGCCAAGAGGTCCATGGTAACTCTGGAGGAGCTGCAGAGATCCACAGCTCAGGTGGGAGAATCTGTCCACAGGACAACTATTAGTCGTGCTCTCCACAAATCTGGCCTTTATGGAAGAGTGGCAAGAAGAAAGCCATTGTTTTAAGAAAGCCATAAGAAGTCCAGTTTGCAGTTTGTGAGAAGCCATGTGGGGGACACAGAAAACATGGAAGAAGGTGCTCTGGTCAGATGAGACCAAAATTGAACTTTTTGGGCTAAAAGCAAGATGCTATGTGGGTTATTTATTAAAGGCAAATGCTATACTATAAGTGCACTTGGAAGTGCAGTCGCTGTAAATCTGAGGAGGACATACAAGGACAATAAAAAAAACAAACAGCATTTTTGCTTGAATATGATAGATAGAAATTAGCAGAGCTTCCCCCAGTATATACCTCACTTCAGAGCGCCGATTGGCACTTGCGTGACAGGCCCCGTCTCTCCTCGCCCACTGACGTCAGTCGGGAGGAAGAGAGAGCCCGGCTGGTCACATGAGTGCCGCTCTGAAATGAGCTATATAATGCAGTTTTTTTTTTTTTTTTTTTTTTTATATATAAATCACACATACGGGGACACAGGATTAGGAGACGGCGCGGATAGTATAAAGATGTAGTTGTTATTCCAGCAGCAGAAGGGGGGAGGCGGACAGGAGAGCTGCGGATGATGGAGGCATGTAAACTGACCACTGTCGGTTCAGCATCCATCATGTATCGTGGTCAGTTTACAGAGGGGAGGGTATAGCCAGGCAGGATCAGTCAGGTATTTCAGGTGATCCAAGGGGCCAATTTACACTGCACAAGCACTGTGCAGTGATTTATACTGCACTCAGTTTGGCGCCCCTCTATTCACTTTTCTACACAGCCCATCACTTGACTCTAAGGGAGCTGCCTCCAGGTGCTAATCATACAAGATCTTGGATCATTTATGGACATAATGTTTTAATATTATGTGTGCTTACACACACACACACACACTTTTTGTATACTTATATTCCAGTTGCTATATAATTTTATGTTATCACCATATCTAGCGCCGCTGTTCACCCCTGTTCCAACTGTCTTGACACCTCCTATCCAGCCAGAGCCTCTAATGCTGGCCAGAAGTATCCCCTTTTGAACTAGTAGGTCATCTGGACTCTAATGATGGATTGGAAGCACCCCTGTTTCCTCATTGGGTACACAGAGATTAGGACCTCCATGAAGGTCATTGGTGAGCCCGAGAGCCCTGAAAGGAAGACACACAAACTAAAAATGTCCATTTCCCTCCCAGACTTAATTTCTTTAAATTCAACACTAGTCTTCTTTGTATGAGACACACAGGAGATTAAAAGCCTGTAAATCTCTCTTGACGGAGAACTTAGAAACATTCCCCATTACAGTGATATAACATTGATGTAATCAGAGAGGACATCCACCTCCAGAGCGGAATGTGCTTTTCTGGTCAGGATGAAGAAATGTTCTAGAGGGTGATGTTCTGAAGCACAAAAAAAATAACCGTGTTTCACTGTAGAAGGCACCCACGGATCCCAAAAAATGGACTTTACTATCTGTGCTCACAATCGGCCACCCTGGCCCCCACCACACTGGGCTTAAGTGAGGGGGGGGGGGATTCCCATCAACAAGGCTCCTGTAGGGGATGAAGGGATTGAAAAAGACCATGTCTGTGCGTCCTACAGAAAGGTGCCCTTGCACACCCTTTTATTCACTCTTTATATTTTCCATTCTGGCAAAAGGATCTTGAGTCCTGGAATGTAGAGTGGACCTAGAGAACTCACAGGAGCCTCAAACTCCTATGAGGAGGAAAGCGAGACTAATCACTGATTTGCTCTTGGAATAGTGCTTAGCGTTGGGATGCACATGTGACTTTTAATTGTAACCAATAGTTGTAGACATTCCATGGATGTGTGCCGCTCTATGAAACTTAAAGTGGGGTTCCACCCAAAAAACAAAAATACCTGGAAAAATTCAAAAAAACAAAACAAAAAAACATTTGGATATTTTTTTTTTCACTTACCTCTAAATGCCGGTTGCTAGGTGGTCCCTCGTAGTCTGCCTGTTCCTTAGCCTGGGCTGGTGACATCACTTCCCCCTCGGCACAGGAAGGGCTCCGCTCTGCTCTCTCCCTCCTGTCAATCATCTGGGACCCATTACAGGTCCCAGGTGATTAAGCGGCCAATCACGGCGCGCCGCGCCGCTCGCGCATGCGCAGTGGGTGCCAGGCTGTGAAGCCACAGCCTGGCGCCCACAGTTGAAATGCCGGCACCGACGAGCGGAGGGGGGGGACGAGCGGGGCTTCGATCCCCCGCATCGCTGGACCCAGGGACAGGTGAGTGTCCAATTAAAAGTCAGCAGCTACAGTATTTGTAGCTGCTGACTTTTAATTTAATTTTTTTTTTTGACGGCCCCCCTGGGTGGAACTCCTCTTTAAACACTGTTATACGGAAATCAAGAGCCGACTGCGATCATTACCCATCTGCATAGCAAACTAACAGCCAGGGTTGAGCAGCAATGAGTCTCTTGGAATAGTCACAACTTCTGGTCAGAGCGAAAAACTTGTCCTCGTACAGGCACTTACGACCACCCTGCCTGAGGATGAGTTTGTTGACCAAAGACTGAGCTTTATAGCCCCCTTCAATGTCACTGAATGCAGCACCGCCTTACGGGAACAATGATAACAACAAATGCTGTTTCATCCACAATATCCGCTGAGCACTAATAATCTGTTCTTTCAGCAAATTCATGGATGATGGTAACCTCGAGATTTTGGGTCCCAACTGTATAACGCTTGTCACAAAGTCCTGCGATCACTGGCTTACAACACCCCCTGCCTCTCAACACGAATCTCTCAGATATCCGTCAATTTATTGATCGAGGATACAGCCAACGGAGACTGAATCTTCCCTGGGAAGAATAACACTTCTGACAAAATGCATAATGGTAGCGTTCATAACTTTGCAGTTAAGTGCGTTAGCAGATTGCAGTGACATGAATCAACTTCTTCACCTTTCCATTCATTAGGGAGTATGGAAGGCCGTGTCTTGAAAATATGAAGTATGTTTTGACTTCGAAGGCAGTCATCTGGGTCATCCCATTCCGGACCTGCTTAACCGTCCTAATGAATGACTGGACCCAAGAGACACTCAAAACCTCCTTAGCCTTTTCAAGAAGCAGTGGCGTAATTAGAACCTTCAGGGCCCCGATGCAAGAAACCATGAAGGGCCCCCCTGACCCCCGGACAGGGCCCTTTCCTCCGAGCCCGGTGGCGGAATGCCAGGTGGCTGTAGGTGGAATGTAGGTGGCTGCATATAAAGGAATCGGCTTCTCCTCCTCTCCCTCCCGCAGGCATTCAGTGGCTGCAGGAAGACAATGGAGAGATCAGTTCCTCTATGTCAGTGCTTTTCAATCCTTTTCCAGTCAGGGCACCCTTGAAGTATACCCCTAGGTGAATGGGGCTGCACTGCAAACACTCCGCAACTGTGTGCAGCTTATCTATGATGCATTTAAGAGGTTTTAACAGGCGGTCAGGAGGCAACATATTGCCTCTTTACCTGCTCTTAAAGCGGAGGTCCACCAAATTTTTTTTTTTTTTTTAAAGTCAGCAGCTACAAATACTGCAGGTGCTGACTTTTAAAATAAGGACACTTACCTGTCCAGGGTGCCCGCAATGTATATAGTCAATTATTCAGCTTTAATTTGTTAATTCATAAGGAAGGAGATTATACACACTTCAACACAAGCAGTGAAACATTGCTAATATTGTTCCCAAAATATGTATGTAGTTAGAGGGTGTTCTAAATAGAAAGTATAGGTGCGGCTCAGGCTCTTTAGAGGGTCCTCATCCGATGCCAACTGCTGGAAGCTCCAGCCAGGAATGGAGCTTTCTTCAGCCCCAGACATCACCATGTAGCAGGAAAAGTATCCCATAAACCACAAATTTCTGCAAATTCTCTGTAAAGATGTATGTGGCCATCTCAGCCAGAGCTCCAACCAGGCCACGGCCCCAATGTGTATCCCTCTGCCCCCTGAAGCTTAATCATGGAGAACCATGGTTAAGTTTCAGGGGCGGAGCGATATGCATTAGGGGCGTGGCCTGGTTGGAGCTCTGGCTTGCTATTCCTTAGATGTGCTGCCTGCATTCGTTTTCTCTTTTTTCCACCTTTATTTTCACGTGATAATCACATGAATAACACACTTGAGTGGATAACTGTCCTTGAGTGGCTACGCTCGCTCCTCCACTGTAACTAGATTGAGAGTGATGGTTGCCACTAGGCTACACTCATGATTTGGACTTCAAACATGTCTGCCCCTCCCTGCAGAAAACTAGGGGAGGGCGAATGCAACACCAGTCAGAGAGCAACAGGCTCTTTAGAGGGTCCTCATCCGATGCCAACTGGTGGAAGTCCTGGCCAGTAACGCAATTTCCTGCCTCCGTGGAATGCACAGGCGCAATTTCCTGCCTCCGTGGAATGCACAGACGCAATTTCCTGCCTCCGTGGAACGCACGCCATCCAAGCGGCGATCGCGGAAGTTTTCTCTGAAAGCCTGTTTCTGCCTACATTTTGTAAGTAGCGCTTCAGCACGCGCCATTTAATTACCCAGCGGTACTTCACCATATCATCCTTTCTTTCTTTTCTGGTGGAATACGATATCCTTCATGCCTTCAAGCATCCATTGATTCATTCATTCATGGAACTGCAATATCTCAGGTGACTGTGTTTGTTTATCACCTCAGACTGTAAAGCTGAGGGTCTGCCATTTTTTAGCGAGTGGGGTCTCCCAAAGGGGGATCCACATATCTTATTTTCGGACCTTTTGGACTCATTTTTGCTCACTTTTATCACGTAGCTCACAGCACATGGTATTGTTGCATTGCTAATTTGTTATTTATACAATTTTACAATTCCATATGTTTAATTTGTTCACTCACAGACACGCATTGAGGTTTGTTATCATTGATTTATAATTTAGTTGCTAGCGCCGCATTCATTCGGTTTATCACGGCCAGTAACAGAGTTCGTCTCAGCTCCAGACGTCACCATGTAGTAGGAAAAGTATCCCATAAGTCACACATAGCTGCAAATTTTCTGTAAAGATGTATGTGGCCATCTCAGCCAGAGCTCCAACCTGGCCACGGCCCCAATGTGTATCCCTCCACCGTCCCAGACCTTAAAGAAGTCCAGCCAAAGCTCTGGGCTGGGCTTCTCCTATGGATCACAGGAGTGCAGTTTGTTTTGCACTCCTGTGACCCGTTTTCAGCAGAGAGGTGCCTGGACTGACACCCGGCTCAGTCTCTCAACGAGGTGCTGAGAGACTGAGCCGGTCGCCCCCGCCCCCTCCACAGCTCAGCACTCCAGTGAGCGTGGAGGGGGCAGAGCAGTGACGGACAGTCTGCAGCTCTCTGCTCACAGAGCTGTCAGAACCGAGCGATCAGCTGTGTTCGATTGCCCGGTTCTCAGTGCAGAGGCGCCAGGGGACAGATGCAGCATCAGACCAATGCTGCATCCACCGAGGTAAGTATGATTCTAAAAAAATTTAAAAATGAAAGCCATACTTCTCTTTTAATCATGGGGAACCGTAATGAAGCTTAAGGGCAGAGCGATACGCGTTGGGGGTGTGGCCAGGTTGGAACTCTGGCTGAGACTGCCACATACATCTTTACAAAAGACTTGCAGGGATATGTGGCTTATGGGATACTTTTCCTGCTACAAAGTGGTTCTAACCCAGTGTTTCTCAACCTTATTTTTTTGCAGTCAAGGCACCGGTTAAAATTAAGGACAATATTGAGGCACCCCATTCTAAAATGTAAAAACTAAACTAATAGTTTACATAATACAGCACACATACATTGTAGGACACCCAACGTTGGAGGTGATTTATTCTTGCAAAGCAAACACACCTTTGCATGCTGGTTGAAAAAGGCTGTTCTAACCTATCACCACACACACACACATAAACATATAGCTTGTGGTGGATGTTTTCATATTCACATTTTTACTCCCCAGTTGTCATTTTTCAGGATGGGTTTGGGTCTGATTGGTTTCTATACAACAATTCTCAGTCCAATTTATTAGACTCATTGGTGAAATAAGCCCACTGTCCTTAAAGGAGAAGTCCAGCCTGAACTTGTTTGGCTGGGCTTCTCCTTTGGGTCATAGGCAGGGCAGGACTTAGGGTGGTGGGGGCCCCTGGGCTTGAGTCACTTTCGGGCCCTACCTTCTATACATATGCACCGCTCTATAAAACAGAAATAGAAAAGGACAAGGTGCGCCAGACTCCGTGCAGTATTAAAGAACTTCGGTTTAATTGGACAAGACAAAACAGCCAAATGGCTACTCACCAAAGTAGATAATATATAAGCGTATAAGTGGGGGATACTGTACTGGTATTCGTCCTGGGTCCACGATAAATGAAAATGGATAAAATTATAGTTACCTTATTTATCTGCGTATAACACGCACCCCAAGTTTAGGAGGGAATTTTAAGGAAAAAAACTTTTAGGAGGGAAGTTTAAGGAAAAAAACTTACATTTAAATGCCCATCAATGCAGCCTTATCAGTGTCCATCTGCAGCCTTGTCAGTGTCAGTGTAGCCTTGCCCCAGTGTCATTGCTGCCTTGTCATTGCAGCCTTTCAGTTTAAAAATGGAGCCAGATGTCCTGTGTATCTTGGCGGCTCTCGGCGGATTTTCGAAACGGGTGGGGCCCGCGGGGCCCCCTATTGGCTGGGGCCCATAGGCTTGAGCCCAGTCAAGCCCAATGGAAAATCTGGCCCTGGTCATAGGAGTGCAATTCGTTCTGCACTTGTGTGACCCGTTTTCAGTGTAGAGCGGTCTGAAGTCCGCTCTCCACTGATGTCACTGCAATCAGTCGAGGCATCCCGACTTCCCAAGTCTGGATCCGCCAGCTGCTTTGACTGATGGCAGTTTTAGCCTCTCAGTGAGCTGCTGAGATGGCCGCTCCAATGCTAATAGTCAGTAGCTCTCCTCTCAGGGAGCTGTTAGAACCGAGCCATCGGCGGTGTTCGGTGGCTCGGTTCTCAGTGCAGAGAAGCCGGGGGACAGCTGCAGCATCGGTCTAATACTGCATCCACCTAGGCAAGTATGAAATCTGAAAAAAAAACATACTTCTCTTTTAAGCACTAGCGTTTGTTGGCCACACGGTGGCAGCATTGTGTTAGATTCCTATATTGTGCAACACAAAGTAGAACCTTAAAGTGGTATTAACCACTTGCTTACTGGGCACTTAAACCTCCCTCCTGCCCAGACCAATTTTCAGCTTCCAGCGCTGTCACACTTTGAATGACAGTTGTGCAGTCATGCAACACTGTACCCAAATTAAATTTTTATCATTTTTTTCACACAAATAGAGCTTTCTTCTTGGTGGTATTTAATCACTGCTGGGTTTTTTATTTTTAGCTAAAAAACGTAAAAAGACCAAAAACTGTTTCATAGTTTGTTATTACATTTTGAAAACAGGTAATTTTTCTCCTTTATTGATGTGCGCTGATGAGGCTGCACTAATGGCAACTGATAGGCGGCAGTGATGATCATTGCTGGGTGGCACTGATCAGTGGCACTGCTGATGAGGCACTGATGGGCATTGATTTGCAGTACTGGTGGGCATTGATAGGTGGAACTGGTGGGCACAGATGGGGCAGACGCGGCTCTCTGTGTGAGGGACCGATATCCCTTTGACAGAAGCTGGTGATCGTCTTTTTTTTTTCCACTCACGCTGACAGTGTGAGGGGGGAAAAAAAACGATTACCGATCTTCTGTTTACATCACATGATCAGCTGTCATTGGCTGACAGCTTATCACATAGTAAAGGGCCGGGATCGGCCTCTTCCTCCGATCTGTGATCAGCCAAGTCTCATAGACTAGGTGATCACAAAGTGCGCCACCTCATGCATTGGAGGATGTCATATGACGGTCTCCCAGCAATTAAGGCCCATGCTGTAGCCATCATTCGGTTATAGCGGGGGTGGGAGGAGGTTAAAGTGATATTAAAGTCTATTTTTTTATTGGAAAATAATAACAAACATGTCATACTAACCTGCTGTCAGAAACCATGAATCAGACCGAGACAGAAGTGCAGTTAAAATCAAACTTGTTTAATAATAATAGTAAAAGGTAAACAGAGCAACGTAGTCAAATCACAGCCAGAGTTCGGTAACCGTAACAGTTGGTCAGACAAGCCAGGACGTCAGGGAGCCTGAGATCAGCATACTTCAGGACAGGCCAGGAGATCAGGAAACTGGAAAATCAGCATAGTTGAACAGCAAGCAGGATCATGAACCAGAAGGGATGTCAGCCAAGCGAGTCTTCAACAGGTACACAGGAGATAGTTTCAGGATGTGTTGACCAAGGCGAAGGCAGAGAGGAACCAGACTGAACAGCTTAAGTAGCCAGCAGGACTGACGAGCAGGATATCATCACCAGGTCAGTCACTGTGGAAAGATTAGAGCTGGCAATTAACCGACAGCTGAGCGGCCTGCTCTGACAAGGAAGAGCTGAGCCCAGCCCTGACAGTACCCCCTCCTCAACAACCCCTCCCCCTCGGAGGACCACCAGGTTTGAGGGAAAACGTCTATGGAAAGCATGGAGGAGGACAGGGGCATGTACGTCCGAGGATGAGACCCAAGAGCGTTCCTCCGGACCGTACCCTTTCCAATGAACCAGGTACTGTATGTGCCCACGAAACCTACGGGAGTCAACAATGGACTGCACTTCATACTCCTCATGGTTCTCAACCTGTACTGGGTGAGGACGTGGCACCAAGGTGGTGAAGCGGTTGCAGACCGAAGTTATTTTTTAAACCCAATAACATCTTTATTGATTTTACATATATACACAGAAAAACTACATTACAATACTCAACAAACAATCCAGGTGCCAACAAATTAAAAACAAAACAAAAAAAACCCTCCCCCTACTCAAAACCTAAACCTCTCTCCCTCTCCCCTCTAAACCCGCACTAACTATAGACTCCCCATCATATCCGGGCTAAAATCAACCAGCCGACTCCTCCAAATACTCTCGAACTTCCCTAGACAGTCTCCATGCATAAACACATATTTCTGTTTTAACAGATTTTCCCTAATTTGTATTCTCCACTCCTCCACTATTGGGGCGTGTACTGATATCCATTTTTGAGCTATTAACTTACGCGCCTGAAACAGGCTTCTCAATATTGTAATATAGTCACCATTCGAGACACCGACCTGTTCCATCATGTTTAACCACTTCAATACAGGGTACTTTCCCCCCTTCCTGCCCAAGCCAACTTTCAGTGCTGTCACTGTTTAAATGACAATTGCGCGGTCATGCTACACTGTACCCAAACAAAATTTTTATCATTATATTTCCACAAATAGAGCTTTCTTTTGGTGGTATTTGATCACCTCTGGGGTTTTTATTTGTTGCTAAACAAATAAAAAAAGCCAGAAAATTTAAAAAAAAAAAAGTTTTTCTTCGTTTCTGTTATAAAATGTTGTAAATAAGTACATTTTCTCCTTCAATGGTGCGCACTGATGAGGTTGCACTGACGGGCACTGATAAGGTGGCACTGGTGATGGGTACTGATAGGCGGCACTGATATGGGGCACTGATAGGCGGCACAGATGGGCACTCATAGGCGGCACAGATGGGCACTCATGGGTGGCACTTATGGGGACTGAAAGGCTGCACTGATGGGTACTTATGGGTGGCCCTGATGGGCACTGATAGGTGGCACTGATAGGTGCCACTGATAGACACTGATGAGTGGCACTGAGTTACACTGATAGATGGGAATGATGGGCTTCGCTGCTTATTGAGGCACTGGCTGGTATTGCTGGTGGGCACTGATTGGCATTATGTGTGGGCACACATTGGCATCATGTGCTAGCACACATTGCCATCCATGGCCACCAGAGATGCCATACCTGGTGGTCATCAGTGGTGGCCATCCCTGGTAGTCCTGGGCAGGAATCCGCGCGGGGGGGGGACAGGCTGCGCTGATAAACAATCAGCACAAGACCCCCCTGTTAGGAGAGTCGCCGAATGGCTCTCTTCTACTCGTGTCTGTCAGATGCAAGTGAGCAAAAGCCAATAAACGGCTTTTCCTGTTTACATCGTGATCAGCCGTGATTGGACACGTCTGATCATGTGGTAAAGAGTCTCTGGCAGAGACTCTTTACCTAGATCAGAGTTGCGGTGTGTCAGACTGACACGCCGCAACAACGATCGCCGCAATGCGGGGGGCTTGTTATCCTGACCCTAACGTCATATGATGTCCGGTCAGGGTCAAGTAAAGGTATAAACAGAAAAAGTGTTTCTCCTGCGCTCGTGCAGGCGGTATTAATGTAAAATAGTAGTAATTTCGAATGGTAAGTATTATAGGATGATCATGCGTGCCCCACTGCCTAAACTGACCAGGGGTGGTCCAAAAGAGACTGAGTGAAAATGAGGGGATGGAAGGCGCGTGATCTAATGCATGAATCAAAGTGATATAATTTATTTATAAACAAAATAGATGAGTACAAAGAAATTACTACAAATTCATACAAACTAGGTTACAAGATATTCGTTAAAAATTAGTTATGCCCATACAAGGGCAAATGATCAAGGTAGGCAAACGCATTTCGAAGGTGTTCCCTCTTCATCAGAGCTTTGGAAAGGAAAATAAAGTCTGTAGGATGTGGTAGATATACATGGAGATGGGTGGCTGATCAGGAGATGTATCCCATAGTGGGTGATGTACCATATATACTCGAGTATAGGTCGATCCGAGTATAAGTCGAGGCCCTAATTTACTACAAAAAACTGGAAAAAAACTTATTGACCTGAGTATAAGACGAGGGTGAGAAATGCAGCAGCTACTGTAAGTGGAAAAGAGGGTCAACAATGCCCATCTGCAGCTGCATGCCTCCCTGTGTCCTGTGCATGTGTCCCTGTGTATGTGTGCATGTGTCCCTGTGTTCTGTGTATGTGTCCCTGTGTATGTGTGCATGTGTCCTGTGCAGCCTACCTGTGTCCTGTGCATGCCTCCGTGTAGCGATCTCCATCCTCGTGTGCCGCTCTGCACCGATCAGCCTGTGATAATACCATTCGGCGGCCATTCTACTGTTCAAAAGCCGCGCCTCCTCCTCGTCTGTGATAGGCAGAACACTCCATTTCCCAGCAGTCAGCGGTCAGCCTATCACGGACATTCTCTCATCCTCATACCACGGACTAGGATGAGAGAATGTCCGTGATAGGCTGTACACTGACTGCTGGGAAATGGAGTTTTCTGCCTATCACAGACAAGGAGAAGGCGCAGCTTTTGAACAGTGGACTGGCCGCCGAATGGTAATATCACACGCTAATCATGTAGGCAGATGGCGGTGACTCGAGTATAAGTCGAGGGGACACTTTCAGCCCAAAAAAAAGGGCTGAAAATCTTGACTTATACTCGAGTATATACAGTATTTTCCTTTACTCCAGAGGTATCCACATCTCATCACTCTGCGTTTGAACTTGTTGTAAGGCTGCAGCCCATACACATCAGTTGCTGGATAAAGGCAGTCTTTCTGGGAATTCTGCAATGCTCCTAGAGTGCTGTCCTGTGTTGCAAGAGAAGTGCTAGCAGACTGCCTAGCTCTGATGAAGAGGCAACACCTCCAAACGCGTTGGAAGTCGCGTGATCTAACGCATGAATCCAAGTGATATAGTTTATTCATAAACAAAATAGATGAGTACAAAGAAATCACAAATTCAGACAAACTAGATACAAACTACAAGATATTCATTAAAAATGAGTTATGCCTATACAAGGGCAAATGATCAAGGTAGGCTAACGCGTTTGGAGGCGTTCCTTCTTCATCAGAGCTAGGCGGTCTGGAGTTTGTATCTAGTTTGTCTGAATTTGTTGTAATTTCTCCCCCCTACTTGCCTTCCCGGGCCCCATTTGGACACTCCCCACCCCCAAAAAGAAAAGAAAAAAAACCTATGGGTACCACGACAACCAAAGCACCCACAAGAAAACGCTCACACCATACGGTTTAAAGCATGTTTACCACCTTTTATATAACCAAGTATTTACTGTTCCCTGGGTATCAAAAAACTGTACTATATCTCCATCAGTAATATGTAATCTAGCTGGGAACAACATTGAATAAGTAATTTTCAACAATCTTAATCTGCGTTTAACCTCTATAAACTTTGCACTTTGTTTCTGTACTTCGACTGAAAAACCCGGAAAAAAAGACACTTTGTTACCGTTATATTCAATATTAGCCCGTTGGCATGCCTTAGATAATATGAGATTTCTGTCACGAAAATGTAATAACTTAATTATAACTGGTCTGGGCATGCCTCCGGATGGCGGCGACTGACTGGGTATACGATGGGCATGTTCAATTGAGAGAAGCTTTAAAAAACCCTCCACCCCCAATATGTTCATTAACCATTTCTCAAAAAAAAACAACAGGGCAATGGCCTTCTTCATGCTCCGGGAGGCCTAAAATGCAGACATTATTACGTCTTTGTCTATTTTCCAGACCTTCCAGTTTCTGTCCACAGGCTTTTATCTGTGTTTTATTTGGCTGCAAGTTCGTTTTTATTAAGGGTAAAGCATCCTCTAGCACACCCACTCCCCCTTCTATAGCAGTCGTACGTTCACCTAATTTTTGATTCTCCTGCCTCATAACTGTAATGTCACTTTCTAACTCCAACATCTGATTTGTTAGTGATAATAACGAGTTGTTGCAAGCCTGTACTGCCATAAAAACATCACTTAAGGTGGGTTCTGCTGTTAATATAGAAAAAGGTGGACTATTCTGCAATCTTTTTAATACCTGACCGCCACTTGCCTCCTGGCTTTACGGAAGATGGTCCACTGGCTCCATATTTGTTTTAGAATCCATCATTGATATTAAAGACATACTAGATATTGATCTCCCCTCCAAAGCCCAAGAAATCCGGGACACCTGTGTTAGATCAGAATCTACCAGATTGAAATCAGTCTGGGGTCGGTAGGGGTCATTTTGCGACATGTTCTGTATATCAATGCTCTCCATAGAACTAGGTTTAGAAAGTATGTGAGTTTCAAGCCCTTGTTTAATTACAATTTCTCTAAGCTCTTTTTTAGAAGTTGCCTGGGCTTTAACTTGGGGGATATTGGGTTCTTCAGTGTCCTGTGATGCCTTCTCCAATTCCTCCATTTCTTGCTCCCTTTTCCTCTGACGGGCCATAATCCACAGCACTTTCCCTGGAGCAGGTTAGCAGATAGTAAGCATCTGGTTTGGGTTGAAAGCTAATGAATGTCCTGAGAAGTAAAACTTCTGGTTGTCGACTGACACAAATTACCGGACCAGCTGAGGATCAAAACTGAAAATGTCCTTCAACCCTTCTGCCTATGAGGTTGCCTTCCTCGCCCTCCTCCTTCTCCTAGTCTCAGGTGACATTTCTCCTAATCCTGGTCCATCATTTTCCAATTGCAAGCCACATATCCAATACCCCTTCCCCTCTGGCAACCACCGCAATCCACTCAGTTTAATTTCTATCCCCCTGCTTCCTCAAAGCAGCCCACCAATCTCATGCGCCCTTTGGAAACGCCCGCTCCATCTGTAACAAGCTAACATCTGTACATGACCTCTTCATCTCTCATGGCTTTAACATACTCGCCATAACAGAAACCTGGCTTCAAAATTTTGACTCAGCTTCTCCTGCTGCCCTCTCCCATGGTGGTCTTCATTGGACTCACTCCCCCAGACCCAACAGACAGAAAGGAGGTGGAGTTGGCTTCCTTCTATCCCCACAAAGCATCTTCCAAGTCCTTCCTGTCCCTCCCTCTCTATCCTTCTCTTCTTTCGAGATGCACTGCATTCGTCTGTTTTCTCCCATTTCTCTGAGGATTGCAGCAATTAATCGGCCTCCAGGACCGGTATCGCGCTTTCTTGATGGCTTTGCTGCCTGGCTATCCTACTTTCTCTCCTCTGAAATACCCACCATTATCCTTGGTGACTTCAACATTCCTGTCAATGTTAACAGCCCAACTACAGCTAAACTTCTCCACTTAACCTCATCTTTTGACCTAAACCAATGGACACATACTTCCACTCACTCCAATGGTAATACCCTTGACCTTGTATTCTCCCATCTCTGCAACTCTGGCAACCTCACCAACACCCCCTTTCCTCTCTCTGATCACAACCTCATTACTTTCACTGTATCCTTGCCTCCAACCACCTATCCCTCCAAGCAGCAAACAATTACTTGTAGAAACCTTCGCCACTTTAACCCTTCTCTTGTTTATTCTGCTACTGACCACCTATATGACATAATCTCTCCCCTGTCCTGTCCTGACCTGGCCACCTCTGTCTACAACAGTTCGCTCTCATCATCACTAGATGCACTTGCTCCTCTAACCACACGCAGAAACAGGCCCCGACCGTTACAACCCTGGCAAACTGACAAGACTAGAAATCTCAAGAGACATCGCCGTGCTCTTGAACGACTGTGGCGTAAAACCAAATGCCTGCAAGACTTCACCCTATATAAATCTGCCCTTATAAAATACAATTCCTGCTTCCATGCTGCCAAACAAGCATACTTTGTCTCTCTTACTAATTCCTTGTCATCCAGTCCCCATCGGCTCTTCTCAACCTTTAACGCTCTGCTTCGTCCCCCACCCCTTCTACCCACTAACTCACTCACTGCCCAATAGATTGCCAATTACTTCAAAGACAATATCGATGCAATTCGTGAAGACACCTCCACTGTGCGTACGTCTTCCCCACCCAACATACCTTGCCTAGCAGCACATTCAACACTCTCCTCTTTTGAATTGGCTACTACTGAAGAGGTTACAAAACTTTTCTCAGATGCCCACCTAACCAATTGTCCCTTGGATCCTGTTCCCTCACAACTACTACGGTCACACTCTTCTTCTATCCTATGCTCCCTCACTCACATCTTCAATCTCTCCCTCTCTAGTGGCACCTTCCCCTCCCCTCTAAAACATGCGCAGATCACTCCCATACTTAAAAAGCCCTCACTGGACCCTACCAACCTGAACAACTTAAGACCCATCTCATTGCTCCCATTCACCTCTAAACTTCTAGAACGCTTAGTCTACAACCGTCTTAGCTCCTACCTCAGTGAAAATATCCTTCTTGACCCCTTACAGTCTGGCTTTCGCTCGCAGCACTCCACGGAAACTAAAACTCACTAACGATTTACTAACTGCTAAAACCAACAGCCAGTACTTTATACTCCTACTACTTGACCTCTCTGCTGCCTTTGATACTGTTGACCACCCGCTCCTTCTCAATAAACTACATTCCCTTGGCCTCCAAGATTCTGCTCTATCCTGGTTCTCTGCCTATTTATCACAGCGTTCCTTCAGTGTCACCTACAACTCTGTCTCCTCCTCTCCATTGCCCCTTTCTGTGGGGGTCCCCCAAGGCTCTGTTCTTGTACCCCTTCTCTTCTCTATCTACACCTCCTCCCTTGGTCACTTGATAACCACCCACAGCTTCCAATACCACTTATACGCCGATGACACCCAAATCTATCGGTCTACTCCTCACCTCACTCCTTCAGTCTCCTCTCGCATTACTAACTGACATATCAGCATGGATGTCGCACCACTTCCTTAAACTAAATCTCTCTAAAACTGAGTTATTAATATTCTCCCCCGCCCATGCCTCCCTCCATGACTTTTCCATCAAAATCAACAATGCGACCATCAGTCCCTTCCCTCACGCCAGGTTACTAGGTGTAATCCTAGACTCTGACTTGTCATTTCAGCCTCAAATCCAATCGTTGTCAAAAGTTTGTAGAATTCACCTCCATAACATCTCTAAAATTTGCCCCTTTTTAACAAATGAAACCACCAAGCTCCTCATTCACTCCCTTGTTATCTCTCGCCTTGACTATTGCAACTCCCTTCTCATTGGCCTACCTCTCCATAGGCTATCCCCTCTTCAGTCTATTATGAATGATGCTGCCAGACTTATCCACCTTACCAACCGCTCAGTGTCTGCCAACCCTCTTCTCCAATCCCTACTCTGGCTCCCAATCACCCAGCGAATTAAATTTAAAATACTAAACACAACATACAAAGCCATTCACAACTCTGCCCCGAGCTACATCACCAATCTTGTCTCCAAATATCACCCAAATCACCCTCTCCGCTCTTCTCAAGACCTCCTGCTCTCAAGCTCTCTCATCTCCTCCTCTCATGCTCGTCTCCAGGATTTCTCCAGAGCCTCTCCCATCCTCTGGAACTCGCTACCTCCATCTATCCGGCTATCCCCTACTCTTGCTACCTTCAGGCGATCCCTGAAAATTCATCTCTTCAGGAAAGCCTATCACGTCTCCAACTAATCTCCTACCACTTCCACCAGCTCATTCCCCACAGTTACAACCTTTTGTACCACCTGCCCCACACTATTAGATTGTAAGCTCTTCTGAGCAGGGCCCTCTTAATCCTCTTTTATTTTATTGTATTATAACTGTATTGTCTCCCTTTTATATTGTAAAGCGCTGCGTAAACTGTTGGCGCTATATAAATCCTGTATAATATATATAATAATAATATAATATATATTATATAATATATAATAATAAAAAGGATGATAGGGCAGGCGGAAAGAAACAAAAAGCCGGCCAAATGTTAAACAGCTGGTAAACACAATAGCCTGGATAATGAGTAAATTCTCAGCCCTGCTGATTTAGCCCTCCTAACAGTAATAACAATAATCGGTTAACGGTTGGTAACGTGCTAAATACGATTGATGGCTGATCCTCGGCTAAAAAAAAAAAAAGGATAGTCTCTGATTAATGACCTGAACCAGGCACCGGCATACAGTAGACAGTAGGGGCCGGGTTTCAGCATCTAGCTGGCGGTTAGAGACAAATGGCTGTGTCCAATTAATGGTATGGGAGAAGTATCAGCGTCTGTCTGTTGACTGAAGCCGAGTAGGGCCGAGTGTCAGCTTCTGGCTGATGGTTGGAGCCAAATGGAGGCGTCCCATTGATGGCAAAAGCCGAGGAGCTGAGTGAAGCCGAGTGTCGGCATTTGTCTGATGGCTGGAGCTGAGTGGCGACATCCAATTGACGGTAACAGCCGAGGAGCCGAGTGTCGGCATTCGTCTGATGGCTGGAGCCGAGTGGTGATGTCCAATTGACAGCAACAGCCGAGAAGCTGAGTGGAGCCGAGTGTCGTCGTCTGTCTGACGGCTGGAGCCGAGTGTCAGCGTCCAGTTAGGGGGAGTAGCCGGGTGGGGCCGAGTGTCGGCGTTCGTCTGACGGCTGGGGCCAAGTGGCAGCATTCAGTTAACAGCAGGAGCTGAGGAGCTGAGTGTCATCCTCTGTTTGTCTGACGGCTGGAACCAAGTGGCAGCGTCCGATTAACAACTGAAGTCGACTGGCGGCTGAACAACAGGTGAGATAGGACTGTTGCTAATCCAAAACCAGAATGACCATAGCGAACATCTCTCTATATCCACAGGAAGCTTTTCACTACCAGTGGTACTTCACCGGTGCCGGTTCGCTCCGGTTCGCACTTAAGAGCGAGCCGCAAGTAGAACTAACACGCAAGAGACACTGTGACAATACATATTGAATACATCTTAATAAAATTTCCACAAACACAGGTTTGTGTCCACTCTGCATATGTAGAGCAGACAAGGACTTCTATGGGCCTTCCGATCCGATCCACCCAGGCAGAAGGGGACGGATCCTCTTCTGTTTTTTTAAGTGGATCGGATTAGATATAGGCGGGTGTAAATGGACACAAGTCCATTTATATCTGCTGCTCTATAGAGGTGAATGGAGGGTCCTCTTGGGTCCACCTGAAAAACAGACAGGCAGACCTGATCGGACCGTTCGTGTGAAAGGGACCTAAGGCAGCTTTCACACTGATGCACAATGGTTTACTTGCACCTCAACTGACCTCAATCTTCACTTCTTCCTCAGGATTAATGCAGGTATCGCTGGCTGCTGCTGTCCCTCAGGCAGGTATGGCTGGTGGCTGCTGCTGGCTGTCCTCCAGGGCTAGTACTGCTGGTGGGTCCTGCTGGTGGGTCCTGCTGGCTGGTACTGCTGGTGGGTCCTGCTGGTGGGTCCTGCTGGTTGGTACTGCTGGTGGGTCCTGCTGGTGGGTCCTGCTGGTGGGTCCTGCTGGTGGGTCCTGCTGGCGGGTACTGCTGGCTGGTACTGTTGGTGGGTATTGCTGACTGGTTCACAACCCGCCATCCCCGAGCATTTGTAAGACAGGCGCCGTCACTAGAGGATGCATGCTACTCCAGTAGAGAGCAGAACCAATGCTTCCTGTATCACTCCTGTCACAGGCGGAGTACATTTGGTATTAGTCCACCTTTGACAGGAGCCTTTGACAGGAGCCGGCGCTATACAAGAAGCATCGGCTTAGTTCTTCACACTGATGCTCAGGGACCCCGATCTGGACTTGCTGACCCACCATCCCAGAGCAGGAGGTGGCGGGCCACATCAGAGGGTGTTGCAGGCCAGCGGTTGGGCACCTCTGTTCTAGACAGTCCTCTCCAGGAATTGGCTAAGCCATACTAAATATTCAGGTTCCTACTTTGAATCGCCCTCCCCATGCTCTGGTAGATTCTTGCAGGGGAAGGGGAAGCAATCAACCTCCCAGACTGTAAAACACTGAACAGACCAGAAAAATCAATCACTGCTCCTTGGACTACAGGAGCCAAAAATGTATCTAGCATCCTACACTAGGAGGGTGCTACATTTCTGTTCACTGCAGTTGAAAATGAACATCGATTTGAGCTTACTAATGAGTAGACAAGCGAACAAAACGAAAAACATCAAACAAAATTCTCCTAGTGTATACTACGGAATTAGACTCAAAAGGTACAGAGGTGAATGGTCTACCTACCTTCAAGAAATGCAGTCAAAACACCCTTTGTGTGTCTCAGGATGGATTCAACTGCATTGAATTGTACCTCTACTGTCTTTTTGGTGAGTTAAACTGCCTGTGAACCTTGTCAAGACAACAAGCCACCATATTCTGTCCACAGACTGTGTCTCGGGAGTAGGGATGAGCTTCGTGTTCGAGTCGAACCCATGTTCGACTCGAACATCGGCTGTTCGACCGTCCGTCGAATTGCGAACGTTATGGGCCGTTCGCGCCAAATTCGTGTGGCGCGTCACGGCCCATAATTCACTGCGGCATCGCAGTGCATTGCTGGCTGATGATTGGCCAAGCATGCACTATGACCCGCATGCTTGGCCAATCACAGCGCTGTCAGTAGAGAGAGCTGTAATTGGCCAAAGCCAGGGTGGCTTTGGCCAATTATGGCTCAGGGGATTTAGTACACGCCCCACACTATATAAGGCCGCCTGCACGGCGGCCCTGTGTAGTGTGTTCCGGTGTGCTGATAGAGAGAGAGACAGACAGTGTCATTTGATTTGAGTTAGCTAGATTAGGCTAGATCTGTTCCTGCTATTTACATTTAGTGCAGTGCGTCCTGCTCACAGTGTTCAGCTAGATCCGTTCCTGCTATTTACATTTAGTGCAGTGCGTCCTGCTCACAGTGTTCAGCTAGATCCGTTCCTGCTATTTACATTTAGTGCAGTGCGTCCTGCTCACAGTGTTCAGCTAGATCTGTTCCTGCTATTTACATTTAGTGCAGTCAGTGCGTCCTGCTCACAGTGTTCAGCTAGATCTGTTCCTGCTATTTACATTTAGTGCAGTCAGTGCGTCCTGCTCACAGTGTTCAGCTAGATCCGTTCCTGCTATTTACATTTAGTGCAGTGCGTCCTGCTCACAGTGTTCAGCTAGATCTGTTCCTGCTATTTACATTTAGTGCAGTGCGTCCTGCTCACAGTGTTCAGCTAGATCCGTTCCTGCTATTTACATTTAGTGCAGTCAGTGCGTCCTGCTCACAGTGTTCAGCTAGATCCGTTCCTGCTATTTACATTTAGTGCAGTCAGTGCGTCCTGCTCACAGTGTTCAGCTAGATCCGTTCCTGCTATTTACATTTAGTGCAGTGCGTCCTGCTCACAGTGTTCAGCTAGATCCGTTCCTGCTATTTACATTTAGTGCAGTGCGTCCTGCTCACAGTGTTCAGCTAGATCCGTTCCTGCTATTTACATTTAGTGCAGTGCGTCCTGCTCACAGCGTTCAGCTAGATCCGTTCCTGCTATTTACATTTAGTGCAGTCAGTGCGTCCTGCTCACAGTGTTCAGCTAGATCCGTTCCTGCTATTTACATTTAGTGCAGTCAGTGCGTCCTGCTCACAGTGTTCAGCTAGATCCGTTCCTGCTATTTACATTTAGTGCAGTGCGTCCTGCTCACAGTGTTCAGCTAGATCCGTTCCTGCTATTTACATTTAGTGCAGTGCGTCCTGCTCACAGTGTTCAGCTAGATCCGTTCCTGCTATTTACATTTAGTGCAGTGCGTCCTGCTCACAGTGTTCAGCTAGATCCGTTCCTGCTATTTACATTTAGTGCAGTGCGTCCTGCTCACAGTGTTCAGCTAGATCTGTTCCTGCTATTTACATTTAGTGCAGTGCGTCCTGCTCACAGTGTTCAGCTAGATCTGTTCCTGCTATTTACATTTAGTGCAGTCAGTGCGTCCTGCTCACAGTGTTCAGCTAGATCCGTTCCTGCTATTTACATTTAGTGCAGTGCGTCCTGCTCACAGTGTTCAGCTAGATCTGTTCCTGCTATTTACATTTAGTGCAGTGCGTCCTGCTCACAGTGTTCAGCTAGATCTGTTCCTGCTATTTACATTTAGTGCAGTCAGTGCGTCCTGCTCACAGTGTTCAGCTAGATCCGTTCCTGCTATTTACATTTAGTGCAGTGCGTCCTGCTCACAGTGTTCAGCTAGATCTGTTCCTGCTATTTACATTTAGTGCAGTGCGTCCTGCTCACAGTGTTCAGCTAGATCTGTTCCTGCTATTTACATTTAGTGCAGTCAGTGCGTCCTGCTCACAGTGTTCAGCTAGATCCGTTCCTGCTATTTACATTTAGTGCAGTGCGTCCTGCTCACAGTGTTCAGCTAGATCTGTTCCTGCTATTTACATTTAGTGCAGTGCGTCCTGCTCACAGTGTTCAGCTAGATCCGTTCCTGCTATTTACATTTAGTGCAGTCAGTGCGTCCTGCTCACAGTGTTCAGCTAGATCCGTTCCTGCTATTTACATTTAGTGCAGTGCGTCCTGCTCACAGTGTTCAGCTAGATCCGTTCCTGTTATCTTCCTACTGACAGGCAGGCTTGTCTGGTTACAGTATATAAAGCTACCTGAAGAAAATTACAGGTGTTCTATCCCAGCTTAGTGCAGCTACAGGCCATTAGTATGTCTGGAAGGCCAAGAAGGAGAGGCAGACAGTCACAAGCCAATAAGAGAGGGCAAGCAGGCTCTGTGTCTAGTGCTGGTCGTGGAGACGGTGCATCCTCATCAGCCCGTGGCCATGGGACACGCTTGGCCTTTTTTTCGGCAGCTGGCCGTGTTGAGCCGCAACATGCAGAAAACTTGGTCGAGTGGATGACCAAGCCGTCCTCATCCTCCTCATCCTCTCTCACCCATGCCCAGGGTGCTTTGTCTGGCAAAGCAGCGGCCTCTTCCCTCAGCTCAATGTCATCAGTGACTCCTTCCCTAGCTCCACCATGTCCTCATGAGGATTCCCTCGAACTGTTTGACCACAGTGTTGGGTACATGCTCCAGGAGGATGCCCAGCGTTTGGAAGGCTCTGATGATGATACTGAGCTCGATGAAGGCAGTAACATGAGCACGGACAGAGGGGGTGCCCAAGAAGGACAGCAATCTGGCAGTCATGCTCCCCCTGCTGCAGCATACTGCCAGGTTTGCTCCAGTGATGAGGAGGGAGGGGATGATGAGGTCACTGACTCAACGTGGGTGCCTGATAGGAGAGAGGAGGAGGAGGAGGAGGAGGAGGCGGCACATCACCAACGACGCAGGATGCCCTCCAGGGGCCAGCCTAAGGGCAGCACATTGACTGCATCACACCCCAAAGCTCCACATGTGCAGGGCGCTGCAGTCTCTGCGCGTTATTCAAAAAGTTCTTTGGTGTGGGCCTTTTTTGAGACGAGTGCATCAGATCGCACCGCTGCTATTTGCAACATATGTCTCAAGCGTATCTCGCGTGGCCAAAACATCTCCCGCTTAGGTACCACATGCTTGACCAGACATATGTTGACCTGCCATGCAGTTCGTTGGCAAGCATATCTAAAAGACCCACACCAAAGAACAAAGAGGATCTCTCCTTGCTCCTCATCAGCTGAGATTTCCAACCCCACTAGACCTTCAGTCCTCTCTGAGACCTGCAGTGAGAGGAATGAAGGTGTAGAATTAGGTGTGTCACAGCCAAGTACTTGTGGGCAATCTGCTTTTGGTACACCGACGCCAGATTGTACCAGGCAAATTTCCCTGCCCCAGCTGCTGCACCGCCGAAAGAAGTTTGCTCCCAGCCATCCACATGCCCAGCGGTTGAATGCTAGCTTGGCAAAATTGCTAGCACTTCAACTGCTGCCTTTTCAGTTGGTAGACTCTGCCCCCTTCCGTGAGTTTGTGGAATGTGCGGTTCCTCAGTGGCAGGTACCCAAACGCCACTTTTTCTCACGGAAGGCGATTCCAGCTCTCTACCGGCATGTGGAAGGCAATGTCCATGCCTCGCTGGACAGGGCGGTCAGCGGTAAGGTGCATATTACCGCTGACTCATGGTCCAGCAGGCATGGACAGGGACGTTACTTAAGTTTCACGGCGCATTGGGTGACTCTGCTGGCAGCTGGGAAGGATGCAGGACAAGGTGCAGTAGTGTTGGAGGTTGTTCCGCCACCACGCCTCCAAAATGCTGATTGTGACACACCTCTCTCCTCCACCCCCTCCTCTTCTTCTTCCTCCATGGCCTCTTCCTCGGAACCAGCGGTGCTCCGTAGGCGTTCAAGGGGCTACGCAAGTACGCAGGCCAAAAGATGCCATGCGGTGCTTGAGCTGGTGTGCTTGGGGGACAGGAGCCACACTGGGGCAGAGGTTCTGTCAGCTCTGCAGGGGCAGGTTCAGAGGTGGTTGACGCCACGCCAACTTAAGGCAGGAATGGTGGTTTGCGACAATGGCACCAACCTCCTCTCTGCCCTCCGACAGGGACAACTGACCCATGTGCCCTGTTTGGCTCACGTCCTTAACTTGGTGGTGCAGCGGTTCTTGGGCAGGTACCCGGGCTTACAGGATGTCCTGAGGCAGGCCAGGAAAGTCTGTGTGCATTTCCGCCGGTCATATAATGCCAGTGCTCGGCTGACGGACCTCCAAAAGGAGTTTAACCTGCCCAAGAACCGCCTAATCTGTGACATGCCCACCAGGTGGAACTCGACATTGGCCATGCTGCAGCGGCTGCACACGCAGCAGAGGGCCATCAATGAGTACCTGTGCGACTATGGCACCAGGACAGGGTCAGGGGACCTTGGTTTTTTTTCCCCACGCCAGTGGGCCATGATCAGGGATGCATGCACTGTCCTGTCACCATTCGAGGAGGCCACGAGGATGGTGAGCACTGACAGTGCATGCATCAGTGACACTGTCCCCCTTGTCCACCTGTTGGAGCACACGCTGCGTGGAATAATGGACAGGGCACTTGAGGCAGAACAGAGGCAGGAAGAGGTTTACTTCCTTAGCTCTCAAGGCCCCCTTTATCCAGACAGTGTTCCTGCGTGCCCGCCGATCACACAGGAAGAGGACGAGGAGGAGGAGGAGGAGGAGGAGGAAGATTGTGTCAGTATGGAGGTGGAGCCTGGCACTCAGCATCAGCAGTCTTTAAGGGATCAGTCCCAAGGAACACATGGACTTGTACGTGGCTGGGAGGAGGTGGCTGCGGACGTTGTTGTCCTTAGTGACCCAGAGGACTCCGGACCGAATGCCTCAGCAAACCTACGCTGCATGGCCTCCCTGATCCTGCAAAGCCTGCGTAAGGATCCTCGTATTCGTGGTATCAAGGAGAAGGACCAATACTGGCTGGCAACCCTCCTTGATCCACGTTACAAGGGTAAGGTTGCGGACCTTATCTTGCCATCGCAGAGGGAGCAGAGGATGAAACATCTTCGGGAGGCCTTGCAGAAAGGTCTGTGCAACGCGTTCCCAGAGACTGGGAGGTTACAAACTCCTGTTTCTGGACAACGTGTTGCTGAGGCTTCGGTCAGTCAAAGAAGGAGCGGTGGAGAAGGTGGCCGTCTGACCGATGCGTTCAGACAATTTTTTGGTCCGCAGCCCCAAGGTATGATCGGTTCCAGCAACCATCGCCAGCGTCTGTTTTACATGGTGCAGGAATACCTAGGGGCAAGATCAGACTTGGACACCTTTCCCACCGAAAATCCTCTGGGTTACTGGGTCTTGAGGATGGATCACTGGCCAGAGCTTGCACAGTATGCAATTGAGCTACTGGCCTGTCCTGCATCCAGCGTTCTTTCGGAACGCACATTCAGTGCTGCTGGAGGCGTGGTAACCGATCACAGGGTGCGTCTGTCCACTGACTCGGTCGATCGGCTGACCTTCATAAAAATGAATCAGTCTTGGATCACCACCAGCTACCAAGCACCTGATGCTGATGTAACTGAATAATTTTTTTCAGATCCCTTCAAAGACTGCCTATGCTGATGCTGAGTGACTATCCCTGAGTAATTATCCTCTTCCTCCTCAATCATCACGCTGATAGCTTGTAAGAACATTTTTGGTTCTGGGCGCCACCACCAGTGCCTAAGGCACAATTTTTCAGCCCCTGTATAACAGGGGCGTGTAATTACAATTTTTGATGTAATACTTTGCAGCAGGGCTCGTTCCTGCATTCCAACTAGAGTGTCTGTGAGGGGTTGCAGTGTTGTGGCACCAGCACCAGTGCCTAAGGCCCAATTTTTCTGCCCCTGTCTAACAGGGGCGTGTAATTACAATTTTTGATGCAATACTTTGCAGCAGGGCTCGTTCCTGCGTTCCAACTAGAGTGTCTGTGAGGGGTTGCAGTGTTGTGGCACCAGCACCAGTGCCTAAGGCCCAATTTTTCTGCCCCTGTCTAACAGGGGCGTGTAATTACAATTTTTGATGCAATACTTTGCAGCAGGGCTCGTTCCTGCGTTCCAACTAGAGTGTCTGTGAGGGGTTGCAGTGTTGTGGCACCAGCACCAGTGCCTAAGGCCTAATTTTTCAGCTCCTGTTCAACAGGGGCATGTAATTACAATTCTTGATCTAATATTTCACAGCAGGGCCCTGTGAGGGCTTACAGTGTTTTGGCCACAGCAACACCTAAGGCCCAAATTTCTGCTGAGTATATAGGGCAGGACCCTACTTTCAAACATCTAACTTACAAACGACTCCTACTTGCAAACGGAAGGAGACAACAGGAAGTGAGATGAAATCTACCCCTAGGAAGGGAAATTCTCTCATGTAAGAGTTAATATGGGAAAACAATTTCTCCTTTCCACTAATGCTTTCCAATCCTTGTTCCACAAAAAAACCCAAATTTTCAAAAAACATTTTTCATTGGGACAAAAAAGTGAGGTGAAATCTTCTGAAGAGGAGGAAAGACGCAAAACAAATGTCACAGGGGTGATAACCCTTCCCTATGTTTTCCAAAAAGCTTAGAAAAGATTTTTTGGCTGGAGCTAAACACGTTAAAAATGTTCAAAATTACAAACAGATTCTACTTAACAACAAACCTACAGTCCCTGTCTTGTTTGCACCGCCTGTATACTGCTGTTCAGAGTATATAGGGACCTTTCCTTATTTTAATTTGGGTGCGGGGTTCCCCTTAATATCCATACAAGACCCAAAGGGCCTGGTAATGGACTGGGGGGTACCCATGCCGTTTGTCTCACTGATTTTCATCCATATTGCCATGACCCGACATGACATTAAACCCGCAAGCAGTTTTAAATGAGATTTTTTCCTTTAAAAATGACATTTGGTGCAGGGACTGTTCTAAACATGGGAAACACGCGTCACTTTACAGGCATACTATAGACACCCCCCAGGTACGATATTTAAAGGAATATTTCACTTTTTTTTTTTTACTTTAAGCATCATTAAAATCACTGCTCCCGAAAAAACGGCCGTTTTTAAAAGTTTTTTTTGCATTGATACATGTCCCCTGGGGTAGGACCCGGGTCCCCACACCCTTTTTAGGACAATACCATGCAAATTAGCCTTTAAAATGAGCACTTTTGATTTCGAACGTTCGAGTCCCATAGACGTCAATGGGGTTCTAACGTTCGTGCGAACTTGCGGTCCGTTCGCGGGTTCTGGTGCGAACCGAACCGGGGGGTGTTCGGCTCATCCCTACTCGGGAGGTATGACTCTTGCATAATGCAATATTTGAGATTGGAACAGTACCCAGCATAGAGATAAGCTGCTTTGTTCAGAGCTGGTTTTCTCAACTAACTGGTGAACACGGTTCCTCGCTCATGTGTACCATCGACATTAGCGATAGTTTTTAATATAAAATTTTTTTTTAAATAAAATCCTTTTTACTACTACACTATGGGAGCCCCTTGTTTTTTCCTGTGAGGATCGTGCCGCCTGCTGTTGTGGAAGGACCTGGGAAGCCCTGATCGGAGGATAACCTGAAATCTCACTGAACAGATGTAAAGGTTTATGGAGGTATAGAAGACATAGCACGGCCTACCAAGGTGAAGATTCAATTGGAGTTGCCCACTCTTTTGCCTACTACCCCTGCAGGGGTAACTACCTTTGGTGAGTGGGGACCCATTGGGGGAGCACTACAGTCACCATATCTGTTCTGCACCGAAGTCATCTGGTTTTTGGACATTTGGGATCATATTTTTGTCCTCCTTTTTTAAATTATTGATTGATTGACATTTCTGCACATTTTTATGGTCATTTATGGTCAGTGTTTTGGACTATTTATTGAACACTCACCACTACTAATTATTAACTGTGGATTGCTTTTGCACATTTTTTAGGGTGCGTTTATATAATTTAGCTTTTTGCACATATTAGATGTGGTGATATTTGCATATTTAATCACTCATTATCTATGGTTTACTGAATATGTTTGCAATGGTTTTTGGACTGGTTGGATGAGGGTGGACATGCATCTCATTACCATCTATTTAGGTTGCTAATTAGTCTTATTTAGACACACCTAATACACGTTTCCACCTATTAGGGATATATATATATATTTTTTTCCCCTTTCTGTTTGTCTTTGGAACTTCTTTTACACGTCCACTGTCACATCACACATTTGTGAACACGCTTAGTGCTTTTTATAACTTTTATGGTATGGTTAAGGATTTTAGTTTATTACACACTATTTCCTTTCAACCACTCAGTGCCTATATGGTAGCGCCACCACGCCATTTTTTTCTTTTTTCTTATATAACTGGTGAACACGTCTAAGGATACTCACCAGTTCCTGGCACTGGATAGTGCAGAGTGGCCCACAACTGGAACCTTTCCGTAGATCCAGATCCTGCAGGTCACCCCAGTGGTGGGAAGCTGTTTGAGATGGAGGTGTCTGCTGCATGCTCTGCATATGTCCAACTGGCTGGTGATGAACAATGGGGTTATTACTGTGGATTTTCTATTATCTCAAGCTACAAGCTCACAGGATCTGCAGTACCAATGTACCTCCATTCATCTGCTCTTTATAAATGCACCTTAGAGAACTTTCCTTCCGCATTAGGAGTGAGATAGCGAGGATAATATGGATCAAAATGGAAAACTAAGTATTTATTGAGGTCACACATAGCCACCGAATTTGTAATGAATTTTATTTTGTTAATGCTAATAAAAAAAAATAAAATGGTATCAACGTAATGTATCTAATAATTTTACTATTGTCCCTTCAATGACCTCATGTCAGATTTTTTTTTTTTTTTTTTTGAAGGGCCCTGAATATTTTGTACTATCATGTTACTAACTAAATTACACGCACACACAATATTATTCAGTTTATGGTCTCAGAGGATGATCTATTTATAATTGCTTTAACCTTTCACATGATCTCTCACAGACCGATTCCATGAAAGCATTTCCCTGGATTTTGACCCAGAATGCACTTCGGCAGATGCACTCGGTCACAAGGATGATCCTACACAGGATGCTGCTAATCCCAGGCCTCTTCTAGAAGGATGTGTGACTCCTAAAGTAAACCTGTCACCCATCTATAGTGGCTAATGAACGAAAAATGGGCACCAAAATGTGCAGATTTATTGCAGAGCACCTGGGGAGCCCAAAATTCCCAGGTTTTCTATTATGCAAATGCTGACTTAATTTACAAAGTCAGCACTTTGTCTGTCTCCTCCCACCTCTTTCACTCGCCTATCAGGGTTGATTTAAAGCAATAGTCAACTGCAACAAAGAAAACAAAAAAAAATCTTCTCCCTGTTATTTAACTGCTTCAGCCCTGGAAGATTTGGCTGCTCAATGACCAGGCCATTTTTTGCCATTCGGCACTGCATCGCTTTAACTGACAATTGCGCGGTCGTGCGACGCTGTAACCAAACAAAACTGCCCTTTTTTTCCCACAAATTGAGCTTTCTTTTGGTGGTATTTGATCGCCTCTGCAGTTTCTTTTTTTTGCCCTATAAACAAAAGAAGAGCGACAATTTTGGGAAAAAAAATATCTTTTACTTTTGCTATAATAAATATCCCACATTTTTTTATCAAAAAAACACATTTTTCCTCAGTTTAGGCCGATATGTTTTCTTCTACATATTTTTGGTAAAAAAAATCCCAATACACGTATATTGATTGGTTTGCGCAAGAGTTATAGTGTCTACAAAATAGGGGATAGATTTATGGCATTTTTATTTATTTGTTTTTTTGTTTTTTTTACTAGTAATGGCGGCGATCTGAGATTTTTATCGGGACTGCGACATTATGGCAGACACATCGGACACGTTTGACACATTTTTGAAACCAGTGACAATTATACAGCGATCAGTGCTATAAAAATGCACTGATTACTGTGTAAATGTCACTGGCACTGATTACTGTGTAAATGTCACTGGCAGGGAAGGGGTTAACACTAGGGGGTGATCAAGGGGTTAACTGTGTTCCCTGTGTGTTTCTAACTGTGGGGGGATGGGACTGTCTAGAAGGAGAGAGAGATTGGTGTTCATACATAGTATGAACACACGATTTGTCTCCTCTCCCCTGAAAGAACCGGGATCTGTGTGTTTACACACACAGATCCCGGTTCTCGCTCTGTCACGAGCAATCTCGGGAGCCCGGCAGTCATCGCGCCCGCCGGGCACTCGCCTCGGCTCCGGGCACACGCTGCGCGCCCCTAGTGACCAAAAGCGACCTGCCAGAAGCGACGTAAGGTAACATTGTTTTGCCCAGCCGTGCCATTCTGCTGCAGTAAAACTGCGGTGGCTGGTCGGCAAGCGGTTAAGAGCATTATGTGCTAGTGTTCATTGCATACTAGCACATTATGAAAGACCTACCTGAAAACAAAGCCCTCCAGCTGTGCTGTCACCGCTGACAGGGCTTCCATCTTCACCCGGTCTTCCTTCCAGGTTTGCGGTCTGTGGTCATTTGAAAGGCTGATCCGCGATGACGTCACGCCCGCGACATGGTGCTCTCAATGGACGGCTTGCTGTCCATTGATAGTGCAGTGTGCATGTGCTGGTACATATTATATATCTATCTTATTATAGGCTATCCTGTAGGTATAAATGTAGGTATAAATCCACAAAAGGCAGTCACAAAACTGTGAAAATGTTGTTGTTGTTGTGCTATTTTCTATCCATGCAAACCCAACCTCATTCTCTGTGAACCATTTGTGAAACCAGAATGTTTTACCCCCTTCAGTACCAGGCCAGTTTTCAGTTTTCAGTGCGGTGATAGTTTGACTGACAAATAGTCATGCAACACTTATAAAACAGGACAGTAAGAAAACAGCAAAAAATTACCCCTTTTTTGGTAAGTGGTCACCCATCTAATTTTTTAAGCAATTGAGAAACATGCTGCCATTGAAGTATTTAAAGTGTTACTAAACCCACAACAGTAAAATCAGTCTGTATATACAGTAAAGCATGCTTGTTATACTCACTGTGGAGCCTAAGGGGTTAATCCTCTGCATTGTGTAAAAAGGCTGCTGTCTTCTCTGATCCTCCCCTTCTTCCACTGTCCCCAATCCATCTCCTGGTAGAAAAGAGCCTTGGGGGCACTCTGCACATGCTCAGTTTGGTGTGTATTGCTAGGGAGTTGTTGTTTTTTCTTGGGAGGGTGCATGCGATCAGCACAGGGCCCATGAACATTGTACAGACAGAGGGTCAGGGGTCCTGCAGCATCATAGGACAGTCAGAGTAGAATGAAAACTCCTCCTAAAAGCTTTAACAAGACATTGATAGCATTTACAAGACTGCTATATACTGCTGATGAGAAAAGGTATTTGGCAGTTTATATTTACTAAAATAATTGCATTTCCATGTTCTGTGTACTGTGGGAGACCAGATATAGTGAGTTCAGAGTCCTGGGTTTATTAACACTTTAAAAGTTCACCTAAACTGTAACCCTTTCCTGCCTGCCTTGGAGTCCCAGTGGCTGTCACAATGGTCACATGATTGGGAGCAGTTCCAACCAGCTACTGATGATTAGCCCTGTGCTGAGAGTGTGCCCACAGCACAGAGACCGAGCTGTCAAAGAGTCTCAGCACAGGAACATCGACCACCCAGCGGCGCATATGTGCGGCATGTGGATGTGTTATGCTGGTGGCAACAGGTTAAACCACTAAATCCAAAGCAATTCTCCTGTTATTAGTGGAAGAAATCTCCTTGGAGGATGAAATTGCAGTGCCCTCAAATAGCATTGTGTGCAATGGCTAGATGCCATAGATTGTGCATGCTCCCCCCCCCCCCCCCCCCCCTCCCATCACCAAAAAAAAAAAAAAAATCTCGCAAGTTAAAACGCCCCACCACTAGTCATTTGTGGTCAGTGCATTGTAATCCCCCCACCACCACCATGTCAAAAATATGTATATTTATTCATTTTCAACAGATCTTTCTTCTTGCAGCTAAGACAGACCCTCTTATCATGACGCAAATTGTTTCATAACCTAATGAATGCAGCGCTCATTGGCCCAGATGGAGGCGTGTCTTGGGATTCTCAGCGCAGACTTTGTTCTGGGCTCACTTTCAGACAGCAGGCTTGCTGTAAGTTATGTACCGTGTTTGCTTATGATCCTTTCTGTTTGTGTAAGATGGTCAACGCAAATCCCCCACAGGATTCTGGGAAGGGAAAGGCATGTCTGAAATACTTTCCACTGACTGCGCCGCCCGCCGTATATCAGAATCTCCCTTCCTGAGCTGTAATGTTTTAGGAAGGTTCTATGTTTAGCTGCCGTCTATGAAAGAGGTCATTGTAACACCTGGATAGAAAGTGCGGGAGGACTGGGTTATGCAGGGGCTAATGTCTCATCTCTCTCTCTCTATTAAGCAGGGATTCATATTATGTATTGGGGGTATGAGAAGTGCCCCCCCCCCCAAACAGGATATTACATTAAACCTGTGGGTAAATAAAAGAACCAGAACCTTCGCTAAGTGGAAGAGTGGATTTGATTATAAAGTTTGTAGTGCCTCAACCCAGTCCAGAGGATAGGGCCTCTTTGAACAGAGGGGATTCCTTTCCTGGGAAATAAAGAGGAGTTTCCCCCCCCACCAAGAAATTAAAAGACAGCAGCTACAAATACTGTAGCTGCTGACATTTACTATTAGGGCACTTACCTGTACAGGGATCCCGCGGTGTCCCCACCCAAGCCAATTCTTGAATTGGATCTCGGGTGCTGGTGCCGCCATCTTGGGTGAGGGAAATCGGTAGTTGAGCCTTGCGGCTTCACAGCCGGTCGGCTACTGCACAATGCGCAAATCGCACTGCGCTTTCTCAATGGGCCGGCTGCAGCGAGGGCCGAACTTCCAGCAACGTTTAGCGTGGCAAACTCTGCAGGAGGTGGAAGCGGGTATCTGTCAAAACCAGGTAACCAATTCCCCCCCCCCCCCCAACAAGGTGCCAAAAGTGGCACCGGAGGAGGCAGACAAATGGAGCTTCCCATTTTGGGTGGAGCTCTCCTTTGACCAGTAATCTAACTGTAGCACCCTCTGCTTTAGGTAGGTGCTAGAAGTAGGATTTTTGTAGTGCAGGTAAATTTAATCAGGTCTAGCTGTAATCTAGGCCTGTTTGTTTTGATCTCTGTGGGCTGGGAGTAGCTCAGTGTAGGCTGGTGACTTACAGATAGCATCATCTTTTGGTTACCTCCCCTCTGTTTCTAGAGGATTCTGGAAGGAAGGAGGGGAAGAGAGGTGGAACTGTCTGGGGTGTCTCAAGGAGCCCTGACCAATCCCCAGGAGGATTGGCAGGGGGCAGGCCTCCTTGATATACCCGGGGGCAAGCCCAGCTGGGGAAGAGTTGTCGGGTGGAAGAGCTACAGTATATATCATTAACCATAAGTATATAGATGCACACCAGTATAGAAATAATACATACTTTATAAAGAAGAGATTGATAACAGTCCATACATCCAATGTACTAACAGGTATTATCAGCAAAGGGGCTCAATAGGAATCTTGGTGAAATTGTGCACATATACCCGGGTATAAATCATTATTTATAGAGATACCTCCAGATGAATGTTGCAGCAAAGTCCAGATGCAAGGGCTCCAAAAATGATGCGGCATCTGTCTTAAGTTGGAGACCTGAAGACAAAATCAGTGATCGGGGGGGTTTCCTCTAGCTGTTGTCCAATTAACCTGAAATTGGAACTTCTCATCGGCAGGAACTGTGGTGTGGCACTGGAACTCATTGTTGGCCTATCTACTCTACACTTTAGTCCCCTCTAGTAGTGTATAATAGTCTCTTCTGGTCAGGATTTAGTAGCATGGACAGGCAATGTGGCAGAGACTTTCTCTCTCCCCACTTCCTCCTTCCAGGGTTTCAAAGCCAAAAACCAGGGGCAGGAATTGCAAGCATAATATATTTACAGGCATTTACAAATTCAGACAGTAGAGGGCGGTAGATTCCTACACCTGATAGCATGTTTTTTGAGTTGTTTTTTGTTTTGTTAGTTTAATTTTTAAGGAATGCTTAGCTTTTTCAATATTTCCTTAGATATTCTTTGTACAATACACTATATCCATGACTGAGCACTACCTAAGGGTATATTCATATTGGGGTGTATGCATCATGCCCAAGCATGTTTGACCCTCAAAGACATGTTTGACCCTCAAAGTCCTATTTGAGTAGTATGATCGCTCTGTCCAATGCTGGGACAGATTCAGTGCATAATGCCCAGACCTGCTTGAAAGAGATGGTTCAGGGCTCAGTTCAGTTGTATTTTAGCATGGTACACTTATATGTAATCGCTAAACCGTGCCTTGTGGATCATTGGCCACTCACGGAGCACAGAAATTTTGGTCTGGCTGGTAAAGGTGGTGATGTAAGTAGACAAAAGAGGAAGTGGGGGAATAAAAATATTCAGGCACAGTACAAGGCAACCTTGCCTAGTGTGAGTATGCCCTTAGTGACACCCCTCCCCAAAGCTGACCCATGCTATTCAGCCAAAAGCTTGGGAACAGCTGATCATCTTTACCTACATGAGCTTGTTGGACGTCCTATTCCAAAACCATGGACATTAATATGGAATCACCCCCCCCCCCCCCTCCATATGCAGCTAAAATGAGCTCCAGTCTTGCGGGAAGGCTTTCCACTTTTTGGAATGTGTTTGTACCTTTGTTTTGCTTTGCTTATGAGATCAGGTACTGGTGTTGGATGAGAAGACCTGGCTCACTATCAGCAGTCCATTTCATCTCAAAGGTGTTTAGTAGGGTGGAGGTCAGAGCTTTGTGAAGGCCAATTAAGTGATTGTAAAGTCTAGTTTTTTTTTCCTCTAAAAATAACAAACATGTTTTACCTAGACACAGAGCAACCCAGAGCCTCCTCCTCTTAGGTTCCTCTTCAGGCTCTCCTGGCCGCTCCCTCCTGTCAAGTGCCCCCACAGTAAGCAGCTTGCTATGGGGGCACCCGAGCCGAGTCACAGCTCCTTGTGTCCACTCAGACATGGAGCCCTGGTTCCGCCCCGCCCCCTGTCTCTCCTGATTGACTAACTGACTTTGATTGAGAGCAACAGGAGTCAATGGCGCCGCTGCTGTGTCTCAGCCAATCAGAAGGAGAGTTCCGGATGGCTGGGGAACTCGTGGACATCGCTGGAGAGACATAAGGGTTAGGTAAGTATTAGGGGGTGCTGGGGTGGCTGCTACACAGAGAAGGTTTTTTTATCTTAATGCATAGAATGCATTAAGATAAAAAACCTTCTGTTTACAACCCCTTTAAGTTCCTCCATAGCAAACTCATCAAACCGTGTTTGTAACCAAGAGAGTTTATTATGATTATAGGAATTTATATAACTCCAACAAAAACTCAGCGCAAATGGTGATCCTGGGCTGCGTCCAGGGCCGGTTGGAGGCTCTGTTCACATGTAACCAGAGAGTATAAATCTGACAGCCGCCACTAACAGCTGCTTCTGTTCATACACTTTGTGTACAGGCATCATTCAAACCCGCTGATTAGAATTGGGTGATTCTTGCTGGCAGCTGCCCCTGTGTGGCAGTGTGAATGTAGTGTTAGTCCAGCCTTTTTCAACCAGGGTGCCCTGAGGTTTCTTCTGGGGTGCCTTGGCAAAAATGCTCAAAAATTGCCCAAAAATTATATACAAGCCAGCGTGTGGATGGAGGCTGCCTTTTAGTTACACAAAGCTACAGGTTTTCATTGTGCACCATTACTCCTTCTAGCTGCCAACGACCTAAAGACCAATGGCATCATCAGTTAAAAAGGAGGATGTCATTCGCTGTATAGAATCATTGTTTGACCCTCTCCTGCCTCTCTCCCTCAGCGTTGGGGTCACATTAGCTGAGTCATGGAGAAAACTGAGGGGGGAGAGAAACATTGGAATACTGGTCAGTACCATTTTTCAAAAGTGTATTTGCTTTGGAAGAATAAATCACCTCTTATGTTGGGTGTCCTACTTGTGTGGTTGTTGCTGCATTATGTAAAACTATTAGAATAATTTTACAATTTAGAATGGGGTGCCTCGAGACTGTCCATAATATTTAAAGGGTGCCTTGACTGAAAACAGGTTGAGAAACTCTGCCTTAGACAGCTACACAGATTCACCTTACTACATAGCTTGCAAAGAGGGATCTGTGACTAGCAACAACAGTTCTGAAGTCTCCTCTTGTATGACTGACATCAACTGTTCTTAAGGGTGGTTCCTTAATGGGACCCGCTTCCATCACTAGGCCCCTAGCAGTCCTCATGTATATATTCCAAGAAAAGCTTTGCCCTCACAAAGGTTTCCACTATCATTTCAAACACAAATGAAAAAACACAAGCTTCCTGGCTGCTGCTCTGTACTTGCAAACCTCTTAAAAGCAACTCTGCAGTGCTCTCTTGGCTCTCTCTCTCTGCAGCTCCCTACTGCTCTGGCCCACTCCCTGCCCTTCTTCAGGTGAAGCCCTAAACTACAACCACCATCCCCTTGATTATAAAGGCTGTGTACACCTGCACAAGCAGCCCGTTGGTCTCCAGTAAGACAGGGACACAGGCTTAGAGTCTTTGTCTCTCCCAAGACTCTTTGAAGTCTCTGGACTCCAGAGCTCAATCTGTAGAAAACTGAATGAACCATTTTCTCTGCTCATAATTGCCATTCCGGAGCCCCTCAGTCTCAGAAATCCTCAGAGTCCAGCACTGTCACGTAATACAAAATATAGAAAATGTGGAGAAGATTGTTGTTTTCTTTATTCTGAACAATAGTGGAGTTTCACTTTAAAGCAATCCTGTTGCTACACAAATTAAATCAATAATGGCCTTTAAAATAAGTTTAATACTTCACTTTCCAGCGGTGAATCAAATTACAGTATATCCACAACAGTTGCATGCCAAGTTTTGGTTTTCAGCATCAGAACTTCTCGTTTTGTGTAGAAATGGTTTTAGAATATAATATCACTTCTTGTTTCATTGTAACCTGCTCTCCCCACTTCCTCTACACCTGCTGTTGTATCATGCATCCAACCACAGCACACCATCCCTGTATTTTTGTTCAGCTACAGCATATTCATGTTCTGATTTCAGCATATTTGCAGTGTTTTTTAGACAAGTATCCCCAGCTTACTCACTGACTTTCCTTGTCTAGAGCAGTGGTCCATAGTCCCCACGCCGGGGCCCGATGCTGGGCTGCATCCTCCCTCCTGCCAGGCAGCGATATAACAAATGATCCGAATTGAGTTATGTTGCATTTATGAACATTAATTGAGTTATGTTGAGAATTATGTTGCATTCAAATTTTTCTTTATTATAAAAAAATGCATTACATATACAATGGAAACATATTGCAAGAAATACAGTAAGGCAGGACTCAACAAACCACAGGGCCAGGTTGTCATGGCGAACAAAAATTTCGTCCTGGCGCCTTGGCTGCCACCCGAATATGCCACACTCCCCACGCGCACGCCCCCCCCCGCTATGTATCCCGGGCTTTGCTTGCCCATCTGCAGACCGGTATAGCGGGTGCCGCCAGGTAGTGGGAGCGCTCTCCTCCCCTTCTTGACATAGTAAATGGAAATAGTCACGCTAATAAAAAGTGCACAAAATTTTGAATCAAAAAGCAAACAAACTATAATGCATTGAAATAATGTATAGTGTATAAATCATGTATAATAATGAAAAAAGTGACACATACAACAAAGTCTCTGTAAAGCAGGGTTGCCACATCATCCCTTTAATCCAGGACACATATTAATTGCACAGGTTCTGAAGCTGATTTAATGCAGATAAGGCAGCACGTGAGGTTAATTACCGCATTAATCAGCCACAGAACCTGTGTAATTAATGTGTGTCCTGGATTAAGGCCGGGTTCACACTGGTCCGACAAACGCTCCGACATTGGGAGCTCATGTCGCATGACATGTGAAATTTAATGTTTCCCTATGGGAGCCGTCCTAACTGGTCCGACACAAGTCGTTCCGACTTTAGAAATGCTCCCTGTACTACTTTGGTCCGACTTTGATCCTACTTCAGCCTATTGACTATCATTGAAGTCGGATCAAAGTCGGATCGCCGTCTCGCATGATCCGACTTCGGCACGCGACTTGTGCTCAGATGATCTTGAGGGGGAACTCCGCGCCAAATTTTAAATAAAAAAACGGCATGGGTTCCCCCTCCAAGAGCATACCAGGCCCTTGGATCTGGTATGGACCTTAAGGGGAACCCCCTACGCCGAAAAAACGGCATGGGGGTCCCCCCAAATCCATACTAGACCCTTATCCGAGCACGCAGCCCGGCCGGACAGGAATGGGGGTGGGGACGAGCGAGTGCTACCCCCTCCTGAACCGTACCAGGCCACATGCCCTCAACATGGGGGGGTTGGTGCCTTGGGGGAGGGGGACAAGGGCCTCTTCCCGACAACCCTGGCCGTTGGTTGTCGGGGTCTGCGGGCGGAGGGCTTATCGGAATTCGGGAGCCCCCTTTAATAAGGGGCCCCCCAGATCCCGGCCCCCCACCCTATGTGAATGAGTATGGGGTACATGGTACCCCTACCCATTCACCTAGGGAAAAGTGTCAATAAAAAAAAACACAGTACACAGGTTTTAAGACTAATTTATTAGGCAGCTCCAGGATCTTCTTCCGACTTCGGGGGGGGGGGGGTGTCTTCTTCCGACTTCTCCCGGTGTTCCGCCTCTTCTCCCGGGCCCCTCCGCTATCTTCTTCCAGCTCTTTTGCCAGCAGGGGGCCCCGGTCTGCTGCCGCTGTCTCGCCGCTTCTTCTCTTCATCTCTTCTTCCGATGTTGACACGACGCTCTCTCCGGCTGGAATGCTGTGTGCGAGCTGCGGAGCCATTTATATAGGTGATGACCCCACCCCCTTGTGACGTCACGGTCCCAGCATGCGCAGGGACTCTGGCGTCATAAGGGGGCGTGACCCCAGAGTCCCTGCGCATGCTGGGACCGTGACGTCCCAAGGGGGCGGGGTCACCGCTTATATAAATGGCTCCGCAGCTCACACACAGCATTCCAGCCGGAGAGAGCGTCGTGTCAACATCGGAAGAAAAGATGAAGAGAAGAAGCGGCGAGACAGCGGCGACAAGACAGCGGCAGCAGACCGGGGCCCCCTGCTGGCAAAAGAGCTGGAAGAAGATAGCGGAGGGGCCCGGGAGAAGAGGCGGAACACCGGGAGAAGTCGGAAGAAGACACCCCCCCCCCCGAAGTCGGAAGAAGATCCTGGAGCTGCCTAATAAATTAATCTTAAAACTTGTGTACTGTGTTTTTTTTTTATTGACACTTTTCCCTAGGTGAATGGGTAGGGGTACCATGTACCCCATACTCATTCACATAGGGTGGGGGGGCCAGGATCTGGGGGCCCCCTTATTAAAGGGGGCTCCCGCATTCCAATAAGCCCTCCGCCCACAGACCCCGACAACCAACGGCCAGGGTTGTCGGGAAGAGGCCCTTGTCCTCATCAACATGGGGACAAGGTGCTTTGGGGTGGGGGGCCTCCCCCAAGGCACCAACCCCCCCCCATGTTGAGGGCATGCGGCCTGGTACGGTTCAGGAGGGGGGGCGCTCGCTCGTCCCCACCCCCATTCCTGTCCGGCCCGGCTGCGTGCTCGGATAAGGGTCTGGTATGGATTTGGGGGGACCCTCACGCCGTTTTTTCGGCATAGGGGGTTCCCCTTAAGGTCCATACCAGACCCAAGGGCCTGGTATGCTCTTGGAGGGGGAACCCATGCTGGTTTTTTATTTAAAATTTGGCGCGGAGTTCCCCCTAAAGATTCATATCAAACACAGTGCCGGGTATTGGCGGGGATCCAAGTCGGATCCCCGTTCATTGAAAGTCGGACACATGCCGGCTTCATGTCGCAGGACGGCTGTCGTGTCGCACCAGTGTGAACCCAGCCTAAAGGGATGATGTGTCTTTTAGACCCTGCATGTCTCATTAAAGAGAACCTGTCACAAAAAAAAAATCATCACATAGGGGACTTTTTTTGAAACATTGATTGCGATACACATGTTACATATCACTGCGCACACCGGAATGAGAGCAATAATTCTAGCATCAGACCTTCTTTTCCTTCTTTTTTTTCTCATTTGCGGTAATGTAGCACCCTGGAGTTTAGGCAGGGTTGCACCTAAATTTACCTGCCAGGAAAAGCTACCTTGGCTAATTGTTAGGGATCATTTGATTTCTTCCTAAGTCTGGCACTGTACTTTTCTCTTCTGCCACTAGGTGGCCGGGTACCTGGTGGCATTAGATAAGAGAAGGGCAATGCAAGGTCAGATTATGGGTATATGGGGTATCTCAGCCAATGGGCAGGGGTTTTCTTGAATTCCTTGGCCTGCTGGGAGAGCCCATATATTTGGAACGAGTCAGGTAGTTCGGTGCCACCTGGACGGCTGTCTGGGTGGGCGTGTGTTGTATTGCCCGGACTGCTAGGCTGGAGATTGGGCCTATCCGGGGCACATCTGACTGTTAGGCTGTCTGAGGGCCTATCCAGAAGCAAGAGAACAGCGCAGGGTTGGGATTGCGGTTTGCAGTCCAACCAGAAGAGACTGTTCTGCCGGCCAGAGAACCTGTCGTGGTCAGAGGTAGAGTGAAAGCTGTCACCACTAAGGGACCAACCACCTTGTTACCAGGGACCACAGTGAGTAGCTGAAGCAAGTACCGGTGTAGTATTCTCACCAACCGGGGACGGAAGAATCGGGAAACTTCAGTGGGTATCAAGCCAGGGACCCAGCCAGCGGAGTTGATGCTTGCAGAGCAACCTTGTGTGTCAAGCCAGGGACCGAGCAGGCCAGTGGGGTGAAGCTTGAGAAGTATCTTGAGTGCCAAGCTAGGGACCCAGCAGAGAAGCGGGGGTGGCGCTTGAGGAAGATACTACCGTAAAGATTGGAGGAGCTCAAGGGATTCAGTAGCAGCAGTGAATCATCTAGTCTAGTGAGAGAGACTGGGAGCTCAGTGTGCTGAAGAACTACAAGAAGTGATTGTAGTGGAAGTTGAGGAACTGTTACACTTTGTGTTAGGAACTGTTAAAGACTGTTGCCTTCGGAGACAGCGGTTCTACACGTGCAGATGTGGCGGCTTGCTGGATGCCTTTCCCTGAATGGCTATCCTTCTATTGAAGTCTCTGAGTCTGCCAATTAATCTTGCAACTACCTAAGGGTGTCCTAGCCCTAACCCACTCTGCCAAAGTTCTGTTAAGAGAAATAAACATTTTTTTGCACTCAAGAAGTGTCTGGCGCCCAATGACTTTAACTACTTTGCACCCACTATGCCTCACAACCCACCATATACAGAAGGATGCCAGCTATCTCTGGCCCTGGAGGTTCTCATTAGACCGAAGGAGGCCTGGGACCTTGCTACAGTAATATTGTGAGACATAAAAAATTGGAACTTCCACTATTTTATTCTCTAGGGTGTCTGCTTTCAGAAAATATATCATGTTTGGGGGTTTTATGTAATCTTCAGGCATAAAATGATTTTTTAAATGTGTGCAAAAAACGCAAAAATGGAGAAGTTCACCATCGGGAACATGTTACACGTTCCACCCGTAACCTTTGTTAAAAAAAATTGGCTCCTAACTTTTTTTAGCTGGCTCCTAGATTCAAAGAAAATTTGTCAAGCCCTGCAGTAAGGTATAAGGCCTGGTTCACACCTATGCAGGTTGCAGTTTGCATACCCCAGGTGCATTTTGCGTTTTTCAATACACGTTTTTGATCCATTAAAGTCTATGGAACCAAACAGAAAAAAGTCCCTAACCCTTTTCATAAAATGTAAAGATGTGACCGTGACCATTAAGAAACTGCGTTAAATGGACTGTAGTGTGTTTCTGCAAAGCTGAAAACGCACTAAAAATGCTTAGGTGTGAACCAGGCCTTAAAGTGAAATAAGATGATTCCTACTTATTAAGTTTGGGTTGGATGAAGGTGGATCCTTAAGAATCTCAGAATCATAACATAACAAATGAATCCGAAATTAATTTAGTTCCATTCATTATGTTATAACTCAGAGACTCTCATGGATCCACCTCCATCCAGCCCAAACAGAGTACATAAGTAATCTCTCAAAATAATGAATTAACAAGTTAAAATGAGTATTGCCAATCTTCCGAAATACAAATAAATTCAGAACAATGAATATACTAAACGAATTACGTAAACAAATCATTCTAACATATCGAATATGACAAAACGACATGATTAACTTAACAAATTATTCCGAAACAAAATGAAACAAAGTTTTCCTTTGTGCATATCTCTAGCCCTGAACTCAGGTAAGCTGCAGTCCAGTGTAGGCACTTCCTGAACCAAAACCCCTCTTTCCTCCCCCCTGTGAGTTTGGTGCTGGGGGTGCGCTCGCGGTGTCTCAGAAGCTCGGTGTTGGACTGCTGGGAGGTGCCAGAGTCCCTTGTCAGGTGGCACAATGACCTCCATGATGGCCATATAACAACAGTAATCACAGAGATAACAGGTATGGCACAGATACTGGGGCAGTCAGTGTCAGTATGGGTGGGTGGAGGAGACCTACATTGAATGACACACACCTAGCACTGCTTGGGCTGGACGGAGGTGTCATCTGCCTCCTGCCTCCTAATATTTATGTAGCGCCTCCTCAGCCAGGAGCCATTTAATAGTTTGGGTTCTCTGTCACTGAGCCCTAAGCAGAACACCACCTCTGCTGCCACCACCGAAGTACCCTGGATAGGTAGTTGCCTGACTGTCACACAAAGGAAGAATACGCACACACTGGTAAAATAAATAATTGGCTTGTATTAATATCAAAGAATAGTAGGGCAGGTAAAGAAACGGTTAACCAAAGTTATCACTAAGCAAGTAGCGTACCTCTGTTACCTCACTCCCAGTAACAGAATGGGATCGATCCTGCTGCCATGTGTGCACAATATTAGCTCCTTCACTTCCTGTACTTATGCGACCAGGTCACTGGTTCGGTTCCGGTTGCTACTGGAAACCGACTACTAGGGAAAAAGCCAGACAACGACCCCCTCGCTATCGGAGGACCTGTCACCCTACCAGGTACCATGTCTAACGGCTGGTTGCTTAGTCTTGTACTTGTGCTTGGTTACTCTTAGCAACGGCATTTCTTTTCCTTGTCTTTTCCTTGTCTTGCCAAGTCAACCCCTTGGTAGCAGTGTTTCTTCATACCCCTTAGGACTTTACAGGCCCTGGTTCTTTACATACACCAGAACCAACATGCACCACTTTGAATAACTTCAGACCAGGCTCAGAACTGGTAATGTACAGTAACTTTACTGGAGAGACTTCAACATTATGGTCCAATATGAACAAGTTCATTCCTGAACCCTAACTATAGCTGTGTGGCTGCCCAGGCATAACTCTGTAAGTTGATAGTCCATGCTGGTGCTTTCCATGGCTTGGATGTCCTCTGGAACCCTGGTGCCTTCAGCAGACTCCAAGGCGCAGCAGTCCCAAGACTACGAGTCATGCCAAGAGTGGGAACCGGTGTGGGAGCCCTGGACCTCAGCCTTCCCCCTTGTTTAATTTTGCAGGTGGGCTGGCTGGGACCAAAAAGCCTGGGAACTGTGCATTCATAACTTAACACTTTCCCCCAGCCTGGGACAGCCGATAAGGTACTAAATCAGCATTAACAAAACCTGCCTACATTCATAGCAGGCACTAGGCAGGCAAAAAAGTTTATACTTACCCAATAAAAGTGTGGAAATATGTATGTAGCATTCCAAAAAAAATGTAACTGTATAAGTATTAGGGATGAGCCGAACCCCCCCCCCCCCCCCGTTAGTTTTGCAGCAGAACATGCGAACAGGCAAAAAATTTGTGCCAACACCGTTAAAGTCTATGGGACACGAAAACGAAAAATCAAAAGTGCTCATTTTAAAGGCTTTAATGCATGTTTTTGCCATAAAAGGTATTGGGGACCCGGGTCTTGCCCCAGGGGACTGACATTTTTTCAGGAGCAGTGATTTTAATAATGCTTAAAGTGAAACAATAAAAACGAAATATTCCTTTATATATCGTGCCTGGGGGGTGTCCTTAGTATGCCTGTAAAGTAGTGCATCTTTCCCATGTTTATAACAGTACCACAGCAAAATGACATTTCTAAAGGAAAAAATGTCATTTAAAACTGCTCGCGCTGTAATGTATTGTTGGATCCAGGCAATATAGATAAAAATATCAAAAACAAAATGGCGTTGATGTCCCCCCCAAAATCCATACCAGGCCCTTTAGGTCTGGTATGGATATTAAGGGGAACCTCGCACTATTTTTTTTTTAAATGGCATGGGGGGGGGCCCACCAGGCACTATATATACTCTGAATATATACTCTGAACTCTACATACTATACAGCCTGCCCTATATACTCTGCAGAAAAACTGGGCCTTAGGTGTTTGTGGTACCAGAACACTGTAACTCCTCACAGTTACTCTTGTTGGGGGCAGAACCAAGCCCTGCTGTGAAATATTATATCAAAAATGGTAATTACATGGCCCTGTTAAACAGGGGCAGAAAAATTGGGCCTTTGGTTTTGGTGGCACCAGCACACTGTAATCCCTCACAATTACTCTTGTTGGGCACAGGAATGGGCCCTGTGTTGAAATATTATATCAAAAATTGTGATTACATGTCCCTGTTAAACAGTGGCAGAAAAATTGGGCCTTGGGTGATGGTGGTGGTGCCGTAAACCAAAAATATTGTTGGAAGCTAGCATCATCAAGATTGAGGAGGAATAGGATAGTCAGCATAGGCAGTCTTCAAGGGATCCCAGAACCATAGCAAATTCAATCAGTTACATCAGCATCAGGTGCTTGATAGCTGCTGATTCAAGACTGATTCATGTTTATGAATGTGAGCCTATCAACGCAGTCTGTGGACAGGCGCATTCTTTGATCCGTTACAAACCCTCCAGCTGCACCGAATGTGCGTTCAGAAAGCACGCTGGATGCAGGACAGGCCAGTAGCTCAATTGTATATTGAGAAAGTTCTGGCCAGTGGTCCATCTTCAAGACCCAGTAACCCAGTGGATGCTCTGTTGGAAAGGTCTCCAAGTCTGCTCTTGCCCCTAGATATTCCTGCACCATATAATGCAGACGCTGAAAATGGTTGCTTGAACCGATCAGACCTTGGCGCTGAGGACTGAAAAATTCTTTAAAGGCTATGGTCAGCCGGCCACCTTCTCCACCGCTTTTCCTCTGAACGAAGCAGTGTCACTGATGCATGCATTGTCGCTGCTCACCATCCTTGTGGCCTCCTCAAATGGTGACAGGACAGTGCATGCATCCTTGATCAGTAGCCACTGGTGTGGCGAAAAGAAGCCAAGCTCCCCTGACCCTGTCCTGGTGCCATAGTCGCACAGGTACTCATTGATGGCCCTCTGCTGTGTGTGCAGCCGCTGCAGCAGTGCCAATGTTGAGTTCCATCTAGTGGGCATGTCAAAAATGAGGCAGTTGGTGGGCAGGTTGAATCTCTTTGAATGTCAGCCAGCTATGCACTGGTATTGTATGACCTGCGGAAATGACCACAGACTTTTCTGGCCTGCCTCAGGAGATCTTGCAAGCCTGGGTACCTGCTGAAGAACCGCTGCACCACCAAATTCAGGACGTGTGCCAAACATGGAACATGGGTCAAATGTCCCTGACGGAGGGTGGAGAGAAGGTTGGTGCCATTGTCACATACAACTATTCCTGGCTGAAGTTGGCGTGGCGTCAACCACCTCTGAGCCTACCCCTGCAGAGCTGACAGAATCTCTGCCCCAGTATGGCTCCTGTCCCCTAGGCAGACCAAATCAAGCACCGCATGGCATCTTATAGCCTGACTGCTTGCGTAGCCCCCTGAACGCTTACGGAGCACCGCTGGTTCAAAGGACAAATCTGCAGAAGAGGCCAAAGAGGAAAAGAGAGAGAGCTGTGGCAGAATCACCACCAGCGATTTGGAGGCGTGGTGGTTGAACAAGCTCCAACAACACTGCACCCTGTCCTGCATCCTTCCCAGCTGCCAGCAGAGTTACCCAGTGCACTGTGAAGGTAAGGTAACGTCCCTGCCCATGCCTGATGGACCATGAGTCAGCGGTAATATGAACCTTACTGCTGACCGCCCTGTCCAACAAGGCCAAAATATTGCCTTCCACATGTCAGTAGAGAGCCGGAATGGCCTTCCGTGAAAAGAAATGGCGTTTTGGAACCTGCCACTGAGGTACAGCACATTCCAAAATTTCACGAGAGGGGGCAGAGTCTACCAGCTGAAAAGGCAGCAGTTGCAGTTTTCTTTTTACGGTTCAGCAACTGGGGTAGGGAAATTTGCCTGCTAAAATCAATTGGTTGTGTACTGATATACCTTCATTCCTCTCAGTGCAGGTTTTTGAGAGGACTGGAGGTATAGTAGGGTTGGAGATCCCAGTTGAGGAGCAAGGAGAAGTCTACCTTTTTCTTTGATGTGAGTTGCCAATGGAATGCATGGCAGGTCCACATATGTCTGGTCAAGCATGTGGTGCCCAAGCGGCTGCTGTTCTGACTACACTTGATCCGCTTCAGACATAGGTTGCAAACAGCAACGGTGCAATCTGCTGCACACATGTCGAAAAGGCCCACACCAAGGAACTTTTAAAAGTCAGCGGGGAGTCAGCAGTGCCCTGCACCTGCGGAGCTCTGCGGTGTGATGCAATAGGGTGGCTGCCCTTAAACTGCCCCCAGAGGAGATCCTGCCTCGTTGGAGTTGTGCCTCCTCCTCCCCTCTTCTTCAGGCACCCAAGTAGAGTCAGTGACCTCATCATCCCCTCCTCCCTCATCACTGGAGCAAACTTAGCAGTATGCTGCAGCTGGGGGAACATGACTGCCAGTTTCTTGTCCCTCTGTAGCACTCCCTCTCTCTAGGCTCACGTTACTCCCTTCCTCAACCTGGGAACCAACATCAGAACCTTCAAAACACTGCGCATCCTCCAGCAGCATGTACCCGACATTGTGGTGGAATAATTCTGGGGACTCCTCCGTGCATGATGGTGGGGCTACAGAAGGAGTGACTGCGGACATGGAGCCGGTGGAATAGGCTGCTTTGGCAGCTGCATTGGAAGGCAAACTACTCTGAGCCTGCGTGACAGAGGATGAGGACGACTTTGTTATCCAATCCACCAACTCTTCTGTATGTTGTGGCTCAAGAACAGGGCCAGCAGCAGAAAAAGAGGACAAGCATGTCCCACGGCCACCTGCAGAGGATACACCATGTCCACGACCACCACTGTTGACTGTAGACATAGAGGCTGCTTGCCCTAATTTAGTGGCCTGTGAGCATTTGCCTCTCCTTGGTGGCTTTCCGGACATGATGTATTTTTTGTTTTGCAGCACTACACTACACTACACTGTATTAGATACTGTGTACACCGCCTGAAGTGTATTAAAAAACTGTACACACTGTATTAGATACTGTGTACACCACCAAAAAAGTAGTAGAAACTGTACACACTGTATTAGATACTGTGTACACCGCCTGCACTGTATTAGAAACTGTACTATGGCTGCACTGTATTGTGTACTGTGTACACAACCAGAAGTGTAGTAGAAACTGTACACACTGTATTAGATACTGTGTACACCACCTAAAGTGTATTAGAAACAGTACACACTGTATTAGATACTGTGTACACCGCCTGAAGTGTATTAGAAACTGTACACACTGTATTAGATACTGTGTACACCTCCTGCACTGTATTAGATACTGTACTATGGCTGCACTGTATTGTTTACACTACCAGAAGTGTAGTAGAAACTGTATACACTGTATTAGATACTGTGTACACCGCCTTAAGTGTATTAGAAACTGTACACACTGTATTAGATGCTGTGTACACCGCCTGAAGTGTAGTAGAAACTGTACACACTGTATTAGATACTGTGTACACCGCCTGAAGTGTATTAGAAACTGTATACACTGTATTAGATACTGTGTACACCACCACAAAAGTAGTGGAAACTGTACACACTGTAATAGATACTGTGTACACTGCCTGAAATGTATTAGAAACTGTACACACTGTATTAGATACTGTGTACACCACCAGAAAAGTAGTAGAAACTGTACACACTGTATTAGATACTGTGTACACCGTCTGCACTGTATTAGAAACTGTACAATGGCTGCACTGTATTGTATACTGTGTACGCCACCAGAAGTGTACTAGAAACTGTACACACTGTATTAGATACTGCGTACACCGCCTGCACTGTATTAGAAACTGTACTACGGCTGCACTGTATTGTATACTGTGTACACCACCAGAAGTGTAGTAGAAACTGTACACACTGTATTAGATACTGTGTACACCGACTGAAGTGTATTAGAAACAGTACACCACCAAATGCACTGTAGATATAGGCTACACTGGATGCAGAATATATATATATATATATATATATATATATATATATATATATATATATATACATATACACACACAAGACTGTATATATATATATATATATATATTAATACACCGCCTGAAGTGTATTAGAAATAGTACACCACCGAATGCACTGTAGATATAGGCTACACTGGATGTAGAATATATATAAGACTGTATATATATATATATTTATTAAATACAGTGCCACAAACTGAATAACCTGCCTGCTTAATCTAACTCAAGCTATCTCTCTGTCCACGCCAACAACACTACACACGGCTGCCGCGTAAGCAGCCTTATATAGTGTGAGGCGTGAACTCCCCCTGAGCCATGAATGGCCAATTATGACTCTATCAGCAGAGCACGCTGTGATTGGCCAAAGCATGCAGGTCAGGTGCATGCTTTGCCCAATCATCATACAGCAATGCACTGTGATCTCGCAGTGCATTATGGGCCATTCCGCGGTGCTCGAATTTGCCACGAATGCCCCATAATTTTCACTGTTCTTCGAACGGGCGAACACCTGATGTTCGAGTCGAACTTATGTTCGTCCCGAACATCGGGCTCATCCCTAATGCCGCGTACACACGGTCGGACTTTCTAGAAAGCTAGGTCCGACGTACTTGCCGCCAGACTTCCGGCGGACTACCGCCGGACTTTCTGAACGGCCGGACTTGCCTACACACGGCCGGACTTTCCGGAATCCGGTCTTCCCGACGGACTTTCAGAATGAACGGACTTTCCCACACACGGACAAGTCCGTTCATTTTGAACGTGACTCGGGTACGACGGGACTAGAAAAGGAATTCAATCTCGCCGCTTTTTTTGGCGAGATTGAAACCTTGCGAGCCCCGTCGCAGGCCCTTAGGTCTGGTATGGAACTTTAAGGGGAACCCCCTACGCCGAAAAACCGGCGTGGGGGTCCCCCCCAAAATCCATACCAGACCCCGATCCGAGCACGCAGCCAGGCCGGTCAGGAAAGGGGGTGGGGACGAGCGAGCGCCCCCCCCTCCTGAACCGTACCAGGCCGCATGCCCTCAACATGGGGGGGTGCTTTGGGGGAGGGGGCGCCTTACGGTGCCCCCCCACCACAAAGCACCTTGTCCCCATGTTGATGAGGACAAGGGCCTCTTCCCGACAACCCTGGCCGTTGGTTGTCGGGGTCTGCGGGCGGGGGGCTTATCGGAATCCGGGAGCCCCCTATAATAAGAGGGCCCCCAGATCCCGGCCCCCCCACCCTATGTGAATGAATATGGGGTACATGGTACCCCTACCCATTCACCTAGGTAAAAAGTGTTAATAATAAAACACAACACAGGTTTTTAAAATAATTTATTAAACTGCTCCGGGGGGGGTCTTCTTCCGTCTTCGGGGGTCCCTCCGCTTCATCTTCTCCCGGGGTCCGGTTGGTTCTTCTCCGCTCTCTTCTCCCGGTGTTCCAGTTCTTCGGCCGGCTCCTCTGCTGTGTTCAGGTAGCTCTCTTGCCAGCAGAGGTCCGGACTTCTGAGCTGCTGGGCTTCTTGTCTTCTCTTCTCTTCTCTTCCCCCAGATGTTGACACGACGCTCTCTCCGGCTGGACTGGTCTCCGAGGGCTGCGTTGTGACTTATATAGGCGGAGACCCCGCCCCCATATGATGTCACAGTCCCTGGGCATGCTGGGACTGTGACGTTTTAGGGGGCGTGGTCGACCACGCCCCCTAAAACGTCACAGTCCCAGCATGCCCAGGGACTGTGACATCATATGGGGGCGGGGTCTCCGCCTATATAAGTCACAACGCAGCCCTCGGAGACCAGTCCAGCCGGAGAGAGCGTCGTGTCAACATCTGGGGGAAGAGAAGAGAAGAGAAGACAAGAAGCCCAGCAGCTCAGAAGTCCGGACCTCTGCTGGCAAGAGAGCTACCTGAACACAGCAGAGGAGCCGGCCGAAGAACTGGAACACCGGGAGAAGAGAGCGGAGAAGAACCAACCGGACCCCGGGAGAAGATGAAGCGGAGGGACCCCCGAAGACGGAAGAAGACCCCCCCCGGAGCAGTTTAATAAATTATTTTAAAAACCTGTGTTGTGTTTTATTATTAACACTTTTTACCTAGGTGAATGGGTAGGGGTACCATGTACCCCATATTCATTCACATAGGGTGGGGGGGCCGGGATCTGGGGGCCCTCTTATTATAGGGGGCTCCCGGATTCCGATAAGCCCCCCGCCCGCAGACCCCGACAACCAACGGCCAGGGTTGTCGGGAAGAGGCCCTTGTCCTCATCAACATGGGGACAAGGTGCTTTGTGGTGGGGGGGCACCGTAAGGCGCCCCCTCCCCCAAAGCACCCCCCCATGTTGAGGGCATGCGGCCTGGTACGGTTCAGGAGGGGGGGGCGCTCGCTCGTCCCCACTCCCTTTCCTGACCGGCCGGGCTGCGTGCTCGGATCGGGGTCTGGTATGGATTTTGGGGGGACCCCCACGCCGGTTTCTCGGCGTAGGGGGGTTCTCCTTAAAGTTCCATACCAGACCTAAGGGCCTGGGATGCCCCCCGCGCTCGCCGCAATGGGAAAATTTGTTTTTCCTATTGCAGCGAGCGCGAGATGCAGTAACCTGCTCCTCCGTCGTATCTGGTCCTTCGGACCAGCATACAGACGAACGGGCTTTCCGTCAGGAACTGAGTCTGGCGGAGGTACGACGTAAAGATTTGAAGCAGGCTTCAAATCTAAAGTACGTCGGATTTCCGCCCGAAACGGTCCGTCGGAAGTCCGATGGAGACCACACACGGTCGGATTTTCCGCCGGACTTGGTCCGGCGGCGTCCGTCGGACTTTTGCAGGTGAAAAGTCCGACCGTGTGTACGCGGCATAATGAGTATAAACTTTTTTTTTAAGGCCAGACTTAAACTTCCACATTGTGGTAATGCCTGCAATTCATAACACGTGGTGCAGTGCCATTCTCCCCAATGCACCATGGCAGTGCACCTGCATTGTTGTTTGCCGCACATGGTAGGCCGATGCCATGAATTTTGATACAAAAAAGTGTCATGTGCGATTTAGGCACATTATGGTGCTTTGGCAGCCTATTCATTTTTTATCGCACTGCAAAGACGTAAATGGGCCCTGACTGCTGGGGCATGGAGGGTTTTGAAAGAAGAATTACTGGACCCTGGCCTCACTGAAGATGGAGAACTGCTGGTGTGGAGTTTCTTTTTAATGCCAAGATATGCAAAATCAAGGTGGTTCAGTTATGGCTCAGTAGTGTCCATGCAGCAGCAACTTGTGTTGGGACCTGTAGTACTACATCACCTTCCCTTCCCAAAACCACCCTTTTTTCATATACAGTTGTGCTCATAAGTTTACATACCCTGGCAGAGTTTATAATTCCTTGGCCATTTTTCAGAGAATATGAATAATAACACAAAAACTTTTCTTTTACTCATGGTTAGTGTTTGGCTGAAGCCATTTATTATCAATCAACTGTGTTTACTCTTTTTAAATCATAATGGCAACAGAAACTACCCTAATGACCATGATCAAAAGTTTACATACCCGAGTTCTTAATACCGTGTATTGCCCCCTTTAACATCAATGACAGCTTGAAGTCTTTTGTGGTATTTGTGGATGAGGCTCTTTATCTTCTCAGATGGTAAAGCTGCCCATTCCTCTTGGCAAAAAGCTTCCAGTACCTGTAAATTCTTGGGCTGTCTTGCATGAACTGCACATTTGAGATCTCCCCAGAGTGGCTCAACGATATTGAGGTCAGGAGACTGGGATAGCAACTCCAAAACCTTCACTTTATTCTACTGTAGCCAATGACATTTCTACTTGGCCTTGTGTTTTGGATCATTGTCATGTTGGAATGTCCAAGTACATCCCATGCGCAGCTTCCTAGCTGATGAATGCAAATGTTCCTCAAGTATTTTTTTTATAACTGCATTCATCTTGCCAACAATTTTTTTTTCTTTTATTCTTTATTCTTTTTTATTCTTTATTTTATTTTATAAAAATGTCATTGTACAATAATACAAAACACATGTTTACTTACATCTTAAATTTTACATAACATTTTTCTTGTTTCCCACCACCCCACCCCCTGCCATTTTTAGGTATGAGACTTTTCGCTACATTAATCAGAGTGGGGATTGCAGATGCTTTATATTGTTTAACGGAGCCATCCACCCAATGGAACAAGCATGTCCAAGGATTTTCCGGTATTACTTTGTTGGTAATTTCCTTTATTAACTGTAAAACCTCTTTCCAGTATTTTTTAATTATGGGGCAGTCCTACCACAGGTGAGCCATTGTTCCTACTGCCTTACACCCTCTGCAGCACTTCGAGGATTATCCCGGTTGGAATTTACTTATTTTATCTGGAGTCGCATACCACCTTGCCAGGCACTTGTAGTTCATCTCAGCCGTCTTTGTATCTACAGCAGAACTATGTGTTAGTTTCATAATCTTTTCAATAGTGTGTTTATTGCTTCGTGACCCCAATTCATTTTCCCATTTTTTTGATATATGGCGGAACCTCCAGGTCATCCCGGCTGATATTATTTTGTATATACAAGCTATATTATTCTTTGATTTTTCCCTCATGCAAAGCCGCTCAAGCGGCCTATAATCTTCCCCATATCTTATTGGGTGGGGCATTTTCTCCCCGAAGTGCCTTAACTGGAGGTACCGCCATCTGTCAATCACCATTAAATCCGTGTCGAGTCTTAATTCTTGATAAGTGCTTATTTAGCTCATCTTTAATATGTCTTGAAATATTCATTTTCCTTTAAAAAAATCAGAGGTGAGTTATATTCCCATTTATTTTGTGTGTGAATCATGTCCCAAATTTTGAGTGCATTTCGTGTCATTTCGTGCGTGTTCACTCCCAGTGCCTTGTATTGTGGGGGGTTCCATATTATACTCCTTAATTGTGTACTACTCATTTCATTTTCCAAATTAACCCACCTCTTTTCATTATCCTCCTTCGCCCATTCCACCACCCGTGTAAGTGCCACAGCATTATAGTACTTTTTGAGATCTGGGACGTCTAAGCCCCCCTGTTTTTCCCCTTTCCAAGTACAGCGGCTGCGATTCTCGGTTTTTTATTTTGCCATATAAACTTCGATATCATGCTTTTTTAGAGTTTTAAAATATTTTTGCGGTAGTGATAAAGGCTACATTTGGAACTTCTATAAAATTTTCGGGACCAATACCATCTTGACCCTGTTAATACACCCTATCCAGGAAAGAGGTCAAGTTGATATTTTTCCAAAACATTGGAAGTCTTGGGCGTTGGCCCAAGAATGATCCAATGGATTGGAGTACTGTACAATCATCCCTCCGCCTTTGTAAAGGTGAATGGCGTGTCGTCCCCCCCCTTTTTGTTATGGAAAACGGAACCAGGCAGGGGTGTCCACTGTCACCACTTTTGTTCGTGCTCACTTTGGAACCCCTGCTGGCTTCAATTCGTAATAACCCAGATATCAAAGGGATTAAGAAGACGGGGGAGGAAGAGCACAAGTTGGCAGTGTTTGCTGATGATGTGCTGTTCTACATCTCAAACCCAAGGATTACGATTCTAAATTTACTAAGGTTATTAAAACAGTATGGAGAAATTTAAAACTTCAAAATAAACCTTAGTAAATCTGAAATCTTAAATATAAATATAAGTAGACAGGAAGAAGCGAAATTGCAAAAAGAATTCCATTTCCCATGGAGGAAAGACTTAAAATATTTGGGAATCAGATTAACTACCTATCTAAGGAAAATATATTTAATAAATGATATCCCCTTGTTAGATGAAATTAAGAAGGAAATAAAAAATGGACTCTTACAATGAAAATTCTAAAAACAGGCATAAACAGTTGCTAAGGCATCTGAGCGCCGCTCTCACATCACTTCCTGGTATCGCTCAGTCTCTCCGGCCACTCCCTACGCTTTACGTCATCACGTGACTTCTTCAGGGTATTGACCGGAGAGACTGTGCGATACCAGGAAGTGATGTGAGAGCGGCGCTCAGACGCCTTAGCAACTGTTTATGCCTGTTTTTAGAATTTTCATTGTAAGAGTCCATTTTTTATATCTTTAATAAAACCTGTGTGCTTTAACAATATTACACTATTGGGGCTTTTTCTCTCTCTCTCTCCCACCTGTGTTTGCTGCCGCAACCCCCAACCCCCCCCCCCCCCCCCCCATTTTGCGGAGGATACGAGGTATAGGAAGACGTTTTGGAAGTGCAGTGCTGTCTGGGAGAGTTGGTGGAAGGAGAGGACCCCCTGGTGGTGGAAACAATTATAACGGATGACATTTGATATATGGCTGTATGCTGACACTTTGGATTATTGTTATTTTATTTATGCTGACACGGAGGATCCCCTAGTGGTGGAAGTTTGAATACATCACATAACCTACTCCAAATCACCAATATATTTAGTTCTTGGACATTATATGAAGGTGAGGGTTCTGTGACCATTATTTGTAGACCTTTAACCCTTACCTGTGCGTCTTATTAGACATTCATATCCCATCTTTTGATATTATTTGAGCACAAGAACTTTATTTATTTATCTTTGATCTTATTGCTAATTTGGTCAAGAGACTGAACAATCATCTGCCCTGGCTTTGTTGGAATATATGAATATATTTTATTTTTTACACTTTGTACACCAATTTATCATTTAGTAAGCTTTTGACACTTTTATTGATTTTAATATTTAATGATTATTTTTAATAGATTTACCACACTGTAGCGCGGAATCACTTTTTAACAATATTGTGAGTGGATTGTGATACACTTAGGTTCTGCTGCAGGCAGTTACTTTTTATTTTATTTTATGGTCACACCTTTATGCACTATTAGCACTTTGAGGTTTGACCACATTAATTTTAGTTTTCGCTTAATTTATTTATTCACTTATTTATCATAGTAGCGCGAGGGCTCCACATTTCCAATGGAGATAAGGACACCCCTAATGTAAGCTTTGTGTGCCTCCCACAGGGTAGTGCCTGAAATTTCCCTATATCATTAGCTAGAAAATAAAGTTCTATTTCTTTATGAACTGCTTCTGCTACTTTCTCATCTTGTAGAAGGGCTTAGTTTAGACGCCATGTGTACGGCTGTCTTTGGGTTCCTGGTATCCTCATTATCATTGACACCGGGGAATGGTCAGATAACGTAGATATTTCTATGTTAGTTTTCCTTACCTGCTCCAACAACCTATGATCCACCATTATATAGTCCAGCCTCGAGTACATCCCGTGTACAGGGGAGAAAAACGTGTAATCATGCGTCTTTGGGTGTTGCACCCTCCACACATCCATTATTTGACATTGGCGCATTTTCTGCTTTATCATTTTTAACAAAGCCTTATTTTTCCCCTGTACCCGGGACGTACTATCCAAAGCCGGATCCATACAGAAATTCAAATAACCAGTTAATATCACATCCAACGTCTTAAAATCCATTGACCAGCCCAAGGACTGTTTCAAGTACCTTATGGGATTCTTATTAGGGCAATGTATGTTTGCCAATGTATATGATCTTTCCCCCAGTCTGCCCTTCAAAAAGAGGTATCGGCCTTCGGGATCTGTCATCCTATCTTCCAACGTAACTCTCATCGTTTTCGCAAACCCAATTGCTACCTCCTTGGCCCTCTTGGTTATTGAATCCCCATAATACCAAGTCGGAAAGTCTTTGGAGTATAATTTGACGTTTGTTTCCTGAGAAAGGTGGGTCTCCTGTAAAAACACCACTTCTGCTCTATACTGCTTGAGTTCTTTTAAAATTTTATGTCTCTTAGCTGGAGAGTTTTGACCTCTGATTTTATATTTTAAAAATTTTGTTTCTGTCATCTATAATTCTCCAATAAGGTACAGTCCGATGGAGCCGAAGTCTTTCCTGGGTAGTTCCTTTCCTCTTACTGTTTGGTGGCTGATAAACCCTAATATGGGGTTTCTGTCCTCCACCAATCATTTCAAATTTCCCCCACCCAATGCATCTCTTACTTACATTGTGGGTCTCGGGGCTCTTACATATCTGAGGATGTTGAACCCATTGGGAGAGTTCCTGTCTACTATGGGTAGATACTGTTCGTCCCTGCAAGGTGCATCTCCCCCTCCCCCCCTTATTGCCCCCCCTTCCCCCCTTATCACCCCCCCTTCCCCCTTCCCTCTTTGGTCCCTTTCTGGCACCGGAACCATAGGTGGATCTTAATTTCATTCCCACCGATGGTTCTCCTATCTTGAGGTGCGACTCTGAACCTGCCCCCTACTCCCATCTCCCCCCGCTATCTCTAGATCGGGGAGGGTGGGTCGAGAGTGCCTTTAAATTTCCCCTGCAAAACCTTTACTAATGCTCATCTGCCTGCTATAGCGTATTTTCTCCTTCTGACCATCCTGGAATTACTGGGGCTTATAGGTCCAATTTATTACAAAATTCCTGTAAGTCTTCCGGGAACCTTAATGTCATTGATCTTCCATCCTTCTGGCCTATCAGGCACGCTGGGAATCCTCAATTGTACTTGAGGTTCTGTGCCCGCATTTGCTCGAGTAGTGGTTTAAGGAGTCGTCACCTAGCCAATGTTTCTGGCACCAGATCTGTAAAGATTTGAAGGTCGACTCCTTCATACTTTATGGGAGGTCTTCCCCTCATCTTTCCCCAAATTTTGGCTTTATCTTGGATATCTTTGGAATCGCACTATAATATCTCTAGGCCGATCCTCTGCTAAATTTTTAGGTTTTCTGACACGATGGATTCTCTCGATCTTAAGGCAATCCTCCACACTTTTTTCCAACACAGGGTTAAAAATCCTGTTCATAATTTTTCTCAGATCTTCTGCTCTTACCTCTGGTAATGCGCGGATTCTCAGATTTTGTCTTCTGTTTTGATTTTCCTGTTCTTCCAGTTTATATAGGATTTTCCTCTGTTTTGTTTGCATTAATCTAACTTGCTCTTTTATTTTACTTAGATCCTGAGCCTGGTTATCTGTTCTCTCTTCTGTCGCCTCTACACGTACCAGCATATGCCCCAGATCCACTCGTAATGTAGTTATTTCAACTTTAATAGCATTTTCCAATCTTAATAACATCTCTGCCATTTCCGTTTTTGTAGGGATTTGGGATCCAACACTCTGTTCGTCCATTTTACTTATCTCCAATTCACTCTCGATGCCTATATTCTCTCTAGAATGATCGGAGTTCTCCCCTTTCTTTTTTGCCAGTTCTTTTTTCTTATCTTGTTTTCACTGCTGTTGTTTGCCCCATTCGGGGCTCTTGGGGCTTATCTCCTTAGTCAGATATTGTTTGATCATACTAGTATTTGCTTTTTCTTTTGGGGTTTTTGGGTCACTGCCCTTCGTATTTCTGCCTTTCATAATGCTTTTTTTGTCCGTACTTCTACGTTTCCCCAGTTTACTTCCTTTTATTTCTTCCTCAGGAAGTATTTTCCTTAATGATTCTTACTAAGTTTGTGTGCCGTAGTATATTATATTGTTTCGCTCCTCTGGGTCCTCTCTCACTCTCCACTACTAGGAACCTCTCTGATGGCACGGGAGGAGTAACCAAGAGTTACCGTCCCAAATATCCAGCTAGGTCCAGTACCCAGGGAATCAACAGATGTTAATACGCTGAGTAACAATACGGGCAAGAAGATGTGTACTAAAGCAAACACTTTTATAGTTCAAATATGGATGGAATAACAGAAGCACCTCAAGCAGCCCAGGGGGAATGCCAGGAGCAGTTGTCCCAAAAAACGAGTAAGTTCAAGTACTCGCAGGATCGAGAAAGAAAAAAAAAATGCAGCTGAATGGGAGTGCGGACTAGCAAGTTTATGTATGCGCAGGCTCCATAGTAATTCAGGACTAGGTTAAGTTGCAGTAGCTCCGCGATCAACACTAGGGGGATCGCCAATATAACAGTCCCAGGTATATAATTTGTTCAATTTCTAAGGGCATCGGCTGGTAAGTGTACAGTTAATCAAAAACGCAGGCATGCAAATATATGCTAAAGCAGACTTAGTGCAGTTCGGTGTGGAAAAAGTGCAGCTAGACAGGGATACAGACTAGAAAATGTATATATAAACAGGCTCTGATGCGGTCCAGGAACAAAATAAGTTTGCAGTAACTCCACATTCAGCTCTGAGGGGGTAGCAAAGGTAACAATCCCAGATGTATGGATAGTTTATTTACACAGAGCATCCGCTGGTAAGTGTGCAATTAAGCAGGAGAGCAGACAAGCAAATATATGCAAAAGCTAGTTCTGATACAGCCCAATATAGAAGAAGTGCAACAGAGCATAGATGCATACTAGCAGTTTTATGCATAAGCAAGCTCAAGTACAGTTCCGGAGCAGGTTAAGTTGCAATAGCTCCACATTTAGCACTGACAGGATAGCCAAAATTACAGTCCCGGATATAAAGTTACATATATATAAATAAATATATATATATATATATATATATATATATATATATATATATATATATATATATATATATATATATATTATATATTAAAAAAAAAAAAAAAATATATATATATATATATATAGAAAAAGAGTCCAAGAGGTTGCTGCACTTAAAAATTTCTTTGCTTTATTTCACAATATCTTCAGTAGGGATTTACAAAGCAAGTATAATCCAAAATCACAGGCACAAAATGCCTACACAGTTTCAAACACAAGTAGGTTCAGATATGGATGGATGGATGGATTACGCCTCGGGCTAGTCAGCTTACGCCCTTCCTAAGATCCATTGAAGCACATCTGAGGGTTTCAATCCAATCATTCATTTAAATACAGGTTTAGTGAAGTACTTCACATATGGAATCAATATGGCTAATTAGTTCAAATCGCATACCATTTAACATCTATATATGCATATATTTATCTATAACATGCCATTAGAGCAAGGATAAGCAACAGGTGTCAAATCTCTCATTCTCTTCACTCGCATTATAGAATATTTGGAATACCTATAAAAACGCAGGGAAATGTTGCATTCATGAGTAAAAACAAAACAGATATCCCCATCATGAAGTTATTTTATCTGGCTACTTTTAAATACTTATTCCAACAGTTAAACAAATAAATAAAGATCCAAATCAACATTTAAGCCATATGGAGCAATTGTATTCAAAAAATGTATCCAGTATACTTCTCTTTTTCTTAGAATCAATTCACGGTTGCCCCCTCTCCTATTTTTTTCAATACCTTCTAGGACCATATAATTTAGTTGTGATACATTGTGGCTAAATTCCAAAAAGTGTCTCGCCAGCGGTAATTGGGTTAATTTATCTCGTATTGAGTATTTGTGTCTCGCTATCCTATCTTTAATTTTTTGTGTAGTCTCCCCTACATAAACTAAACCGCACGGGCACTTTATGGCATAAATTACATATGAAGATTGGCATGTGTAGTAACCCCGTATGGGGATGTTGAAACCCCTATGTGGATGTGTAAAGTATTTACCTTTAATCATAGAGTTACATTGTATGCATGACAAGCAGGGATACAATCCCAGATTTTTAGGTCCCAGAAAGGTATATATATAGAGAAAGTGGAAAATGACATAAAACGTTTTTTGTGTGACAGAGATAAGAGAGACCATATACCCCACAATCTAAACAGAGATGAGATTGCAGCGTTAAACTCCTTGTCAGTCCGGCATGATATCACTATCAAGCCGGCTGACAAGGGGGGAGCTATTGTGGTTATGGACACATCCATGTATGAAAATGAAATAATGAAACATCTTAGTGATACCCTTACCTATAAAAGACTTGATTGCTGTCCTGTTTTTAAAGTACAAAAAAGGATAAAAACAACTCTAACTAAGGCAGTTAAACAGAAAATCATTGATGATGAAACTATGGAGTTTTTGATATGTGAATATCCGGTTACACCGGTACTGTATATGTTACCAAAAATCCATAAAGACCCTAAAAATCCCCCGGGACGTCCCATTGTATCAGGGATGGAATCTGTGACAACACATCTAGCACAATACCTGGATAAGTGTTTGACACCATTGCTATTAAACACTAAATCATTTATAAGAGATACTACTGACTTTTTGTCAAAAATTCAAGATATAAACTTGTCATCAGATTCCATCCTGATATCATGGGACGTCTCTAGTTTATTTACTATCATTCCACATGATTTAGGAATAGAGGCATGTCAGCGATTGTTAACTCAATCAGGCATCTATAAAACTGAACAGATTTCATTTCTGCTTGACCTTTTGAAAATTACTCTTGAAGAGAATTATTTTCTTTTCAGGGATACTAATTTCTTGCAACTGAACGGAGCAGCGATGGGTTCAAATGTTGCACCCCCATATGCGAACGCATTTATGAATATGATAGAGACGTCCTTTATTTATGTCAATGATTTATTTTTAAAACATTGCCAATGTTGGTACAGATTTGTGGACGATATTTTCGCTATATGGGATGGCAACATGGAAAGCCTATACTTATTTGATAAATACATTAACTATTTAGTACCTGGATTAAAGTTTAACATTGAAATTGGTAAAAATGAGATCTCGTTTCTTGATACTCTTCTTAAATTGAACAATGGGCAGATTACTACCGACTTATATGTGAAACCCACAGACCGTAACCAATTGCTACATTTTAATAGCTTTCATCCCCCAAACGTTTTTTCATCCATCCCAAAAAGTCAGATGATGAGGGTACAGCGGATCGTGAGTGACCCGCTGTGCCGTGATCAGAGACTTAATGAAATAAAAAACAAACTTATTAGTAGAAGATACCCGCAAGCTTTAGTTAATATCGATTATTCTAATACGGATTGTAATCGATCACCCCGAAAAGAAAACAAGAGAATCCCCTTTATTATGCAGTATCATCCCTTCTCCAACAAAATCAACCAAATTATCAAAAGACATTGGAATCTTTTAAGATCCAGTTACCCCATGGTACAGGAATTCTGGAATCCACCCATGTCCTCCTATAGAAAAGGTAGAACGATGCGAGATCGATTGATTAAATCTGATCAACCTGTGGCTGCAGCAGCCAAACTAACCTTTCTGGGACCTAAAAATCTGGGATCGTATCCCTGCTTGTCATGCATACAATGTAACTCTATGATTAAAGGTAAATACTTTACACATCCACATAGGGGTTTCAACATCCCCATACGGGGTTACTACACATGCCAATCTTCATATGTAATTTATGCCATAAAGTGCCCGTGCGGTTTAGTTTATGTAGGGGAGACTACACAAAAAATTAAAGATAGGATAGCGAGACACAAATACTCAATACGAGATAAATTAACCCAATTACCGCTGGCGAGACACTTTTTGGAATTTGGCCACAATGTATCACAACTAAAGTACATGGTCCTAGAAGGTATTGAAAAAAATAGGAGAGGGGGCAACCGTGAATTGATTCTAAGAAAAAGAGAAGTATACTGGATACATTTTTTGAATACAATTGCTCCATATGGCTTAAATGTTGATTTGGATCTTTGATTTGGATCTTTATTTATTTGTTTAACTGTTGGAATAAGTATTTAAAAGTAGCCAGATAAAATAACTTCATGATGGGGATATCTGTTTTGTTTTTACTCATGAATGCAACATTTCCCTGCGTTTTTATAGGTATTCCAAATATTCTATAATGCGAGTGAAGAGAATGAGAGATTTGACACCTGTTGCTTATCCTTGCTCTAATGGCATGTTATAGATAAATATATGCATATATAGATGTTAAATGGTATGCGATTTGAACTAATTAGCCATATTGATTCCATATGTGAAGTACTTCACTAAACCTGTATTTAAATGAATGATTGGATTGAAACCCTCAGATGTGCTTCAATGGATCTTAGGAAGGGCGTAAGCTGACTAGCCCGAGACGTAATCCATCCATCCATCCATATCTGAACCTACTTGTGTTTGAAACTGTGTAGGCATTTTGTGCCTGTGATTTTGGATTATACTTGCTTTGTAAATCCCTACTGAAGATATTGTGAAATAAAGCAAAGAAATTTTTAAGTGCAGCAACCTCTTGGACTCTTTTTCTATATACAAGGTCAGTGGGAAGACCTGATTGCTGGCACTAAATTGTAAGCAGAGTGCGGTTCTCCTCCACAAGTGAATATATATATATATATATATATATATTCTCCGCTCAGCTGCAATATAGTAAAAGTGCAGCTGAGCAGAGAAGCAAACTAACAGGTTTATACCTAATACAGGCTCTAATACAGTCCAGAAACAGGTTGAGTTGCCAATAGCTCCACACTCAGTTCTAGGGGGATGTCAAGAGAATTCAGTCCCGGGTGTATAGTTAGTTCGATAGCTCAGGGCGTCAGCTGATAATGGCACAGTTAAGCAGGAGTGCAGGCAAGCAGGTGTATGCGAACACAAACTCTACTACAAGTAAATAAATTAATTAGGAAGGTCTGCGCTTAGGATGTGTGTGAAGGTTGCAGCCTCCCCAAAAAAACCCCCCGTAAGAGGGCTCTAGTATATAGAAAGAAAGAAGATGTAAAGGGGCGAGTGGCACTACCTATATGTCAGATAGTGCTCTACCAAATCACTCTATAGTGGCTAAGTAATAAAAGACACAGTGTTATTGTGGAATAAATTATAACAAAACAGTTTCCATAAAGGAGATAGTGTAATAGTTATCACACTTCACCTACCCCAGTAGGTGAGTACTAAAACCCTCTAGGTGTGGACACCAGTCCTACACAGGAGAAGTTATCACCAAAAATGTAATGGCTTACAAATTAGTGTATAAAGCATCCAGACATGAATATCATGATAGTATAGTGATCCCTTGCTTATAACAGTGCCTACAGTGTCCAAACCCAAAATACAGGATGTGAGTAAACCCAAAAACCAAATCCAAATAAGAATGCAAAGAATCGCACCATAAAAAAGTTATAAAAAAATCACACCAAAGTTGCACCAAAATGTAATCATCGCACCATATACAAAAACATATAAGTGTATACATATAGTGTCCCAATCATAAAATCAAGGTGTATATAAAACCAAGATGCAAAATTAAAAAAAAAAAAAATGCAAAGAAATCGCACCAAAAAACAGAAAAAAATGCAAAAATCGCACCAAAATTCAAAATTACACCAAGATGCAGTTTATCGCACCGTGTACAAAGAACACATAGATGCATTCATCCCAATGAATGTGACTATTCCTGTTTAGAGGAATTGTAGCAGGTGACTTTAGTGATCACAGAATCCTGATAGGCGACCTGCGGTGTTAGCCTCTGCAGTTCCTTGAGCAGCCTTGGGATATCCGGGCCATGATAGATGTAATTTTCATAATCCTCATAAAAAAGAGAAATTGGCTCCCATAGTGCAGTATAACCAAAACTTCTGTCTATTAAAAGATTATTTTAAAAAATGTATAAAAGCTGACAGACAAAAAATGCGGTTCATGCAGCGTAATGCCTAGTCCCATAGGGGCTGCACTTGCCGGTATACAGCATGGGCAACCGAGCTTGATCGCCGCTGAAGACGTCTATGGTGAAACACGTACGGCGTCACTACGCACATCACGTGATTTCCACAAAGCTGAGAGAGTGGGTGGAACGCAACCAGAGTGCACGCTGTCCACCTACAGCTCGGTTGCCTTTATGGATCACCTTTATGGAAAATGTTTTGTTATTTATTCCACAATAACACTGTGTCTTTTAATACTTAGCCACTATAGAGAGATTTTGTAGAGCACTATTTGACATATAGGTAGCGCCACTCGCCCCTTCACATCTTCTTTCTTTCTACAAACTCTACTACAGTTCAGGTATAGATTAAGTTGCGATAATACCTCTTTATCTGCCGCCTCTTCTTCGTCCTGCTGTTCCCTGCTTTCGCCTCCGTCTGAAAGCTCAGCCGTCCATCCCGTGTCTCTCCCACTCGGGCGCTCCTAGGAGTCCTCCGCACAGCTTCTTTGCAACAGCCGCTCGACACAAATCATCCGTCCATGGGATGGGTACTAACAGGAAAGGGGGGGCGGCGAGAGAGGGGGGGAGCGACGTGTCTCACTCTCCTAGCGGTCTGTCGTTCATCAGTCTCCCGGATGTCACGTTAACCAGCCGCTAGTTTCCAAGCATTGAGTAGACCCTGGGTCGTCATCAACCGAGACACCCCAGCCTCTCACGCTGCGGGTCCCCCTCTGCTTTTCCTGGGTCGCCTCGTGCACCCTCCTCGGCTGCACGGTCAGGCCCCTCCCTCCGCAAGGAGCGTCACGTCCTCACGTGTCCATGGCACTTTGCTAACAATTTTGACCAAATTTCCTGTGCCTTTGTAGCTCACACATCCCCAAAACATCAGCGATCCACCTCCGTACCTTTCATCATAGGCCTTGTTGACTCCTCTCCAAATGTAGCGTTTATGTTTGTGGCCAAAAAGCTCAATTTTGGTCTCATCACTCCAAATGACTTTGTGCCAGAAGGTTTGAGGCTTGTTTCTGTGCTGTTTGGCGTATTGTAAGCAGAATACTTTGTGGCATTTGCTTAGTAATGGCTTTCTTCTGGCGACTCGACCGTGCCTCCTTATTGTGCATCTTGAAACAGCCACACCACATGTTTTCAGAGAGTCCTGTATTTCACCTGAAGTTATTTGTGGGTTTTTCTTTGCATCCCAAACTATTTTCCTGAGAGTTGTGGCTTAAATTTTAGTTGGTCTACCTGACCATGGTTTGGTTTCAACAAAACGCCTCATTTTCCACTTCTTGATTGGAGTTTGAACACTGCTGATTGACATTCTCAATTCCTTGGGTATCTTTTTATATCCCTTTCCTGTTTTATAGAACTACCTTTTCCCGCAGATCCTTTGACAATTCTTTTGCTTTCCCCATGACTCAGAATCCAAAAACGTAAGTGCAGCACTGGATGAAAGATGCAAGGGTCTATCAGGAGTCCAGAAACTCATTGACCTTTTATACAAACAAACTAATTACAAGCAAACAAATCACAGGTGAGGATGGTTACCTTTAATAGCCATTCAAACCCCTTTGTCTCAACTTGTGTGCATGTTATCAGGCCAAAATCACTAGGGTGTGTAAACTTTTGACCGGGGTCATTTGGATAGTTTTTGTCCCCATTATGATTTAAAAAGAATAAACACAGTTGACCGATAATAAATGGCTTCAGCCAAACACTAACCATGTGTGAAAGAAATAGTGTTATCATTCATATTCTCAGAAAAATGGCCAAGAAATCATAAATTCTGCCAGGATATGTAAACTTATGAGTACAACTGTATTATTAGAGATGGAGACATATGAGTTTGTTTCTGCACGCGAGCACGGAGGGATGGGGCTTTAATTTATTTATTTTTTCTTCTTTATTTTACTTTTTATTTTCTATTTTTACACTGTCCCTTTATTTTTATTTATTTTTTAATCACTTTTATTCCTATTAGAAGGAATGTAAACATCCCTTGTAATAGAAATAAACATGACAGGTCCTCTTTATTGAGAGATCTAGAGTCGAAAAGACCACAAATCGTTCTATAAAGAAAAAAGAAAAAAGGAAAAAAAAATTGAAACTTTGACTTTAAAAAAAAAAAACCAAACAAACATTTTTTTCTGCCTGAGAATCAGAAGTGACATCGGAAGGCATAGTACAGAGTGGCATCTTGCCCTTACTCAGCTTTCTAACTAGCCATCAGCCAGATCGGATCGCTTTTGGGTTACCGACGACTCTGGAAATGACTGGAAATTGGTGGGAAAGGAGGGTGGGGGCACCTCTCCCGCCACCTCTAAAAGTGACCCCGTGGCGAATCTGACGCTGGGATCACTTTTAGCAGACGCCGAATCACCCACAGAATAAAAGGATACCAAGGTGATGGCAGCTAGCTCCTGCCATAATCCCCGTATTAAACGTCAAAAAGTAATCTCTTATATATACTGTGGGTGGTCGGCAGTGTATCTCTGGTCAAAATGTAAAATCCTATATTCATTTCCACATTGTGCCTCAGTTATTTAGGGCCTACTCATATTAATCTGAACCATCATGAAGTTTGTAAACTTACTTTGTGAAGATGGAGAATCAGAGGTGAAGAAAAAATACACTCTATAGGCATAACTTTTTGAAACATTTTTTGTATACAACCTTTATTTTATAGCAAAGTAGTACAACATTTTTTTAAAAACAAATAAACACAGAAATAGAAAATGTGGATTAAAAGCTAGGAGTAGCTTCTTTCTCCGCTATGGTAAAAGCAAAACAATTTAAAGCCATAACATCCCTAAGATTGGTAGGTTACCCCAATGCTATAACACAAGTGACCTTTTCAAGTGTTATCCTGTCCATATTGACTTGGGGACAGGCAAATCCGACTCAGGGTATGTCAATTCAGCTCACTATCTGCTCAACTAGTTTTGCGCAATGATGCGCTTCTTCAGGAGATTATTTATATATAGGTAGTAAAAAGTAAGACCAAATAACAGAGTAAAATGGATTCTCAGCAGGATGTGGAAACCTTGCAAAAAGATCTGAACAAATTAATGGGGTGGGCAACTACATGGCAAATGACATAATCACACACATAGGTTGGACTAGATGGACTTGTGTCTTTTTTCAACCTCACCTACTATGTGAATATGTAACTATGTAAGATGCGGAGACATGAAGAAACCATTCAGAATATGCATGGCAGGTATGGGGGTATTGTTTCACAGGCGGCAACCAATAGGACAGTGTAAATATATATAGGGACACATAGACCTCCCTGAAGTCATTCAGATTGGATTTCCAAATAAAGAGCCATCACTGGATCTGGCAGTAACCACAGGATACTAGAAATGTAAGTGATGTTGGTAAAAGGTAAGCCCCATATAAGTGGTCCTGCTTAACGTTTGGCTACGTGGGGGATGAAAATATGTTATCTTTGTGAAGATCCCCACCCCTTTACCACCCTGAATTCTGTGACACATATGCTCTATGCTCTGTTAGATCTTGTGCACACTGGTGCTGAGGCCTTTATACCACAAACAGGCCATCTAATTATGTGTCCCTAGCCAGCAGGTGCTGAGCGCAGGCAGCCCATGTCTATAAGGACACACAAGCTGCACAGACACAGCCACTCATCCTAATAGGACAGGCATGCAGGTGAATGCCCCTGAATGCACACTGCCTTTCTGGTTCCCACCCACAAGTCTATCACATTAGGACAAGCGGCTTTGTCCATGCAGGCTGTTCTGGGACAGAGAGCTAAACCTCCTTGCTCTATAAACTTCAGATACCATATTTCTTTGATATTAGATTTATTGGAACAAGCCAGGTGAAACTACAAATTGATAAAATAAACATCAATCAGTACAATATTGCATACAATAAGGAAACAATGCCCTATAACACAGATTGAGATAACAAGAGCTTACTTTTTAAGCTCGCTGAGGGGTGATGGTGAGAGATTAGAGAAACAGCCTTACTGTCTTGATGTGGATTCTTAAAATGGTGGCTTACTGACTTCCTCTAGGGCAGTGGTTCTCAACCTGGGGGTCAGGACCCCCTCGGGGGTCGAATGACGATTTGCCAGGGGTCCCCGAATCCTGGGCTGTTCCTGAAGCCCACATAAGCTCTCCTAGCGTTTTTCGCAGCGGCCCAGTATTGCTACTGATCCCACCCCCCACCAGCAATGCCACTCACCCCCCCCCCCCCACCAAGGAGTAAGAGAAGGAATAAAAATAGAGAATACATGGAAGGGAGAGGAAAAGATGGGGAGGAACAAAGAAAAAGGGAGAGAAAGAATAAGAGAAAGAACAAGAAACACGGCGAGAGAGAGGGATGGGGGGGGGGGAGACACAATAAATTAGGATAGAGAGAGATAAAAAGGAAAGAAAGGAGAGTAAAGAGAAAGAGTGGTACATCCTAAAATGTATTATAAAGGGGTTTTGATACTGTACGAGTGGAAGGGATTCAGGGAGCACTAAATGTCCGTGCGTTAGAGGCACAAATTACTTGTCTTGCCTTGGGTGCTGACAACCCACGCTACGAAAATAATTTTACTGTTAGGGGTCCCCACAACTTGGGAAATTTTATCAAGGGGACACGGCACTAGAAGGGTTGAGAACCACTGCTCTAGGGAATCCTTCCAGAGTGCTCTAGTTCCCAGCAACTTTATTAACACATTCTAAAGAATTACAATATGTAACTAAAACAAGCAGCTAAAGCTATACCAGAAAGGGACGGTAGGTGGCACCTACGCTCTGCATATAACTATCTGGTATACAGCAAGGAAAAACCAACATATTATTTAATCACATGAACACAAGTGACTGAATAAAGGCCCGGTGGGCAGAACACTCCCCGTCTGATGTCATGTGACGCCACTAACAGAGTCTTCTACAGAAAGCAACAGAACAGGTTCGGCCACTGGTCTTAAGAATACTTTGGCCTCATTCTGCTGGAAGATCTTGACTTCTACCTTACGGACATGCAGTACGGACATGCAGACACTTGGCAGTACTCTGGTGACCAGACCTAAAGGCCACCCCTTTGTGTCTGGCAAGCTCTCATGAGTACAACATCACCAGGTTTAAGAAACTATTTTTATTGGGTACAAAAAGGTGAGTCCACTGACATTTTTAAAGCTCCTTTTCACAAAACTCCAGCTGGAGCACCAACAAGGCCAGTCTTTTGAGTGAGTAACATACCAGGTGTGAGAATCACTGGATCCTCAGAGTCACTTGAAATTGATGTCAAAGGTATGGCATTAATGATGGCTGTGACCTCTGCCATAAAAATCTTTAGGTATCATGGATAAGCCTTGCAGTTCCTACTTGCAAAAAGATGGAGTCCAGAATTCTGCGGGCTTTGCCTATCATCCATTCCCAAACACCTTCCATGTGAGAAGAGTAAGGTGGGTTGAAATTCCATGTGCAGCTTTGCTTACTCAAGTATTTTTCTACACTAAGATTGTCCAAGGTGGAAGGAATTTGCAGTTTCTTTGCTGCTCCTACAAAGTTAGAACCTCTGTCAGAGCGAATGAGTTTCACTGGGCCTCTGGTTGCAATGAAGCGTCTAAGAGCATTAATGAAACTTGAATCGTCCATTGATTCAATCACTTCAATATGGACAGCTCGGATGGACATACAGGTAAATATGACTGCCCAGCGTTTACTGTTAGAATGTGCCCCTTTGGTGTACCGGGTGGCAACAGACCAGGGACCAAAAACATCAAGGAAAAAAGGGGGGAAAAAACTGCGCTAAGTGATAAGTTATAAATGAAACACCTAAATGATGCGATAATATATCAATTACATAGCATAATGAAAAAGACAATATGACACCCATATATCACTAAAATTAAAAAAAAAAAAGAATTGCGCTAATATAAATTACAAAAGAGTGCATGGAAACAGTGAACACAAATTAAGAACAGTGTCAAATGCAAATTAAACTGAAATTCAATATAAATTAACTCAAAGATACGGCGGCATCCAGGGTTGACCACCCATGCGACCTAGAAGTCCATAAATTAGTGAACTAAATAATAGTCTAAAATGGTGGCATCTATATGTAACCACCCATGTGAAAAGGGATCCAAGTGAATAAATAATATTCCTCCGTGAAAAGCAGTCCACCACCAAGAATGGAAGTGTTTACTCCTTACCGGAAAGCCATGATCCCCCACTACAGAGGAACTAGCAAAACAGCTGAGACTTGAAACTTGCATCGGTATCAACTAGGAGGTCATCAAATCATCAGGGGTTATGGACCAACTCGTAGAGGAAACGTACCATGTAACAGAGATGAAGCTCACATAGTGTAAAACCTTTTAAGACTTTATTAAAAACTCATAACAAACACACTTACAATATCGCCTAAAAAGGAAAGCCTTAAGTCCGGTCCGTTGGCCGTACAGACTTGGACAGACCCGTCCTGCTGGAGATCGAGCACAGATTGGAGGTGACGTCAGCGTGTCGTCCTGCTCCGCCCTACGCGTTTCGTGACAACATCACGTCTTCCAGGGGCACTTTTTTATTTATACCAAAAACATCAAGTCCAACATTAGTGAAAGGTGGATCCACGCTAAGTCTGTCAGATGGTAAATTGGCCATATTTTGTGTCTGTAACATTCCACAAAGTTTACGGCAGATAACACACTTGAAAAGGAACCTGCTCACACATCTCTTAGCTCCAACTATCCACAGTCCAGCAGCTCGTAAAGCTCCTTCAGTATACAGTTGGCCCTGGTGTTTTGTTTGGTCATGGTGGTGTTGAATGAGTAAGTAGACAATATGATGGTGACCTGGAATCACTAAAGGATGTTTCTCAGAAAACTCTAACTTGCCTTCTTTTAAATTGCCTCCTACTCTCAACAGGCCATTTACCGTATATACTCGAGTATAAGTCGTTCCGAATATAAGTCGAGGCCCTAATTTACCACAAAAAAATGGGAAAAACTTAGTGACCCGAGTATAAGACGAGGGCGAGAAATGCACAGCTACTGTAAGTGGAAAAGAGGGTCAACAATGCCCATTTGCAGCCTCACTGTGCCCATTTGCAGCCATAGGTCCCCGAACTTTAAACTCGGTAGTTAAGGGTTCCTAGATGCCCCCTAGCTGCAGCCAAAATTTGGGGTCTCTGAACCCAAAGGGTCCCGAAATGACATTGCTGTAGATGGACACAGTTGACCGACTGGGGCCCCGTATCTTGGGGCCACTTAGTGTTAGGAACCCCAAATTTGGTGTGCAAACCCAGTGGAACTAGCACCATAAAATATCCAAAGCACTAAGTGTCCCCAAGATACAGGGCCCCAAAAATCGGTTCAGAAAATGTCAAGCACTTTTCTGCAGCAGAGAATTACATTTTCAGAACCGGGTTTGGGGCCCCGTATCTCGGGGCCACTTGATCCTAGGAGCCTTGGATATGTTGTGGTACCAATTCCACTGGGTTTGCACACCAAATTTGGGGTTCCTAGCACCAAGTGGCCCTGAGATACGGGGCCCCAAAGTCGGTTCAGAAAATGTCAAGCACTTTTCTGCAGCAGAGGATGACATTTTCCGAACCGATTTTGGGGCCCCGTATCTCGGGACCACTTAGTGCTAGGAACCCCAGCTTTGGATATGTTATGGTACCAGTTCCACTGGGTTTGCACATCAAATTTGGGGTTCCTAGCACAAAGTGGCCCTGAGATACGGGGCCCCAAAATCAGTTCGGAAAATGAAATTTTTTGCTGCAGAAAAGTGCTTGACTCGAGTATAAGTCGAGGGGGGCACTTTCAGCACAAAAAAATGTGCTGAAAAACTCGACTTATACTCGAGTATATACGGTACATCAAGGATTGGATCAAGCTTCTTTAAAACACTGTCTTTAGGACCAGGTTTCTGGTTGGCAATGCAGTTAATTTCTTTGGCAAAGACTTATTTCTGTACAGCAGAGAGTGTCCTGTGTTTAGATTGTTCTAAGTCAGCTACTGTGTAGACCTCCAGAGGGGATGTTGTCCCTGAAAAAAAGGAACCTCAAAAAGTTTCTGTGTTTTACTTTAACAAGAAAGCAATAAAACATTTGTTGTATGTATGCCATGAATGCAACTGAATCTTTGCGGAATGCAACTGAATCTTTGATTCAAAACGTTTGAATCGATAAATTTTGAATCGGCCGAATCGAAAACTTTCGCTTTTTTTTTAATGTGGGAAAGTGAACAAATAAAAGAAAAATCTATATCAAATGATTACAAGGGCTCTTTAAATCACCTTTGGCTTAACAAAAACAGCATTATTTCGAAATGGTACTCTAATAACACACAGTCTTTGATTTCAGAAATATGTTTACAGTTCGAATTCTAATGTAAAATTCTATTCGAACTTCAGAAATTCGAACAAATTTCTTTTCATTATTTGGAGCATTCAGTAAACTTTGTTTATACTGTAATTCGGGTATTCGAATCTATCCGAATCTCCGAATAACGAAAAATTTGTCTGAATATTTATTCGGAACGAAACGAACCGCACATGTCTATATACAGTACATATACAGCGGCAAGGCGGTTCTCCTGCGCAGGATCACGTACCTAGTATGTGATTCATGCATTGAGGTAGAGAGTGCGCCCGCAATTGGCTGCAGCATGAACCAATCAGCGGGTGCCTGCCACTGATTGGTCACCGGCACCCAACCATTGACTCCGGACATTATCGAAGAGAACCCTGTACAGGGGGTCCCCTAGTTACAAACATCCAACTTACAAACGACTCCTACTTACAAACGGAGGGAGACAACAGGAAGTAAGAGGAAATCTACCCCTAGGAAGGGAAATTCTCTCCTGTAAGAGCTATTATGGGGAAAAGGTACCTCCACTGATGCTTTATAACCAAAGCTTGTTTCCACAACAACCCAAAATTTTTAAAATCCAATTGTCATTGGGACAAAAAGTGAGGTGAAATCTTCTGAACAGGGGCACACACAGCAAAACAAATGTTACAGGGGTGTTAACCCTTCCCTATGCTATCCAAAAAGCTTAAAAATAGTTTTTTTGGCTGGAGCTACACTTAAAAAATTTACCTGTTCCGACTTACAAACAGATTCAACTTAAGAACAAACCTATAGTCCCTAACTTGTGTGTAACCCGGGGACCCCCTGTATAGGTAAACAAACACAGGGCTCTCTTCTGACAGCAACAATATGCTGTTTTTTTCTTCCTGCAAAGCAGGGAATAAAAACGGGCATATTGCTTAGTAAAACTGTACACAGCACACACAGAAAAACACGGTGGCCACACATTTAACCCTTTGATTGCCCTAAGTGTGAACACCCATGCGATCCGTTCCAGTGGAAGGAGAAAAAAAAAAAAAGTTCATGCACCTTTTTTTTGTGCGAATCCAATGCGAGTTCAACCATGCAACTGTATGGCTGAATTCGCTTTGCACAGACATCGCATGTGATCTGCACCAGCAATGTGGTGCGAATCGCATGCGATGTCTGCGTTCGCATATGTGTGAACTCGGGCGAAATTGTCATTGTTTTTATGTTTATAGCGCAAAAAAAAAAAAAAAACGCAGAGGTGATCAAATACCACCAAAAGAAAGCTCTATTTGTGAGGAAAAACTGACATAATTTTTATTTGGGTACAGTGTCGCACAACCGCGCAATTATCAGTTAAAGTAACGCAGTGCCGTATCGCAAAAAATGACCTGGTCATGAAGGAGGGTAAAACCTTCTGGAGGTGAAATGGTTAATAAATACAAATTATGTGAGCTCACTACACCATGAGAGGGCTCCATTTCTTCCCTTCCCTGTTGGGAGATTACTGCTCTACACCTCCTGACCATTCAGTTTGGAGGAGTTTAAGCCGAGTTTGTTATCTGACGGATTGGATCATTTGTGGGCCATACCCAGGGCCTTTTTTTTATGTGTAGTTTGACCACCTGTAGTAGGGATCCACTGCATGTGGTAAGAGGCTGTGTGTGCTATTCTAGGAGGTGGCGGATCTCTCTCTCTGGGTCACTTTGATCTCATCTTAAGAATCATTGCATGTGGATAAGGAATGGACTTCATAATATGCACTTTGGTGTCATTTTATCCAACAGCGCTACACTTCTCTGTTTTATTTTGTATGTTTGCAGCCGGCAAATTGGGTTAGGAGCTACTTATTACAATACACTGAGTTCCAGCGCAGGTTTTGTTTATATATTTTCTTTCTACCAACAAAGACCCGACAGGTGTTCTAACCCCTTTTTTACTCCATTAACCACTTCAGCCCCGGAAGATCTGGCTGCTCAATGACCGGGCCATTTTTTTGCGATATGACACTGCGTTGCTTTAACTGACAATTGCGCGGTCGTGCGACGCCGTACGCAAACAAAATTGACGTCCTTTTTTTTCCCCACAAACAGAGCTTTCTTTTGGTGGTATTTGATCACCTCTGCGGTTTTTATTTTTTGCGCTATAAACAAAAAAAGAGCGACAATTTTGAAAAAAACACAATATTTTGTACTTTTTGCTATAATAAATATCCCAATTTTTTTTTAAAATAAGCAAATTTTTTCCTCAGTTTAGGCTGATATGTATTTTTGGTAATAAAAATCGCAATAAGCTTATTGATTGGTTTGCGCAAAAGTTATAGTGTCTACAATATAGATTTATGGGATTTTTATTTTATTTTATTTACTAGTAATGGCGGCGATCTGCGATTTTTATCGGAACTGCGACATTATGGCGGACACATCGGACACTTTTGACACATTTTTGGGACGATTGAAAATCATACAGCGATCAGTGCTAGAAAAATGCACTGCTTACTAAATGTCACTGGCAGGAAAGGGGTTAACACTGGGGGGGGGGGGGGGATCAAGGGGTTATCTGTGTTCCCTATGTGTGTGTTCTAACTGTGGGGGGAGGGGGGCTGACTAGAGGAGATGACAGATCGTGGTTCCAAGCTATTAGGAACACACGATCTCTCTCTCCTCTCCTCACAGAACAGGGATTTGTGTGTTTACACACACACGTCCCTGCTCTGCCCCTCGGCCTGCGATCGTGTGTGGCCGACGTACAGCTATGACGGCTCGCAGGATCCTGCCGACCAGTATAATGACAACGACTGGTCGGCAAGTGGTTAAAAACTAGGGTGAAAATGAATTGGGTTGTCACCAGAACAGGAATGGAGGGAAAATCTTCCAGTGGGGACACTAATTCTGGTGACACCCAGGGATGTCCTCACTTTGGAGGGTTTTCCTCTCACTTCCTGTTTTGGCTATGAGACAGGAAGTGAAGGGAAAACTCCCCAATGGGGCACAGATGGAAAAAACAAACCCTGACAGGGGTTACAATCCTCCCTTACTGTATCCAACATGAAAAAAACGATATATATTCTATCAGGAAGGACAGGAAATCTCCATGTAGGTGTCTCAGCTCTGTGTGCATGTTATTTACATTGTATGTTATGATGTGACACCTTTATACAGTGTAATGTGCCGCATGGAAGACGTTGTCTCTGTAGAACTCACAGTGTCCATCCATGCCCTCTATGATCACTGTCTGATCTCTCCCACCCAGCCTGACCGCCACTATCTTCAATGTACCCAGCTCAGCGCAGTGATTGGACAGTGCTTTGACATTGGGAGAACTCCTGACACTCCCCTGCCCCGCCCACTGCAATCAGGAACAACTCGGCCAATCAGGAGTTACATCCTGACCGTGGAGGATACAAACAATCACTGCAGATTGGCAGGGTGCTCGTCCAATCATCAGCCGCGTATTACGGAACATCATGCAAGTAGGAGGAGAGCTTGTAGTCCCCGCCTCTCCGGTTGTAGACTGGTGACAGCCAATGGCGGCGCGAGTGGGTGTGGCTGCTGTATCCGCTGTAGAGGGAGCGCCGGGCAGAGAGCGGAGCGGCTAGATCGGGTCATGCTGGGGCTGGGAGCCGGAGGAGGGGCGGCCAAGTCCCCCATAAAGCCGTCCTTCGTGTCCTACCTCACCCCGGAGGTGAGTGGGGGGTTCCAGGGGTGGGGGAGACCGGAGATTACACAGTGCCACCGTTTGAATCATCCACCTCCTGTATCCTGCGAACTACACCCCGTACCCATCCACTGTGTGCCCTCCTATCATACCAACTACCCCCTTCATTGTGCCCTCCTATCCTGCCAACTACCCCCCGTACCCAGCCACTGTGTGCCTTCCTACCAACCACCCCTTCACTGTGCCCTCCTACCTTACCAACTACCCTGTTCACTGTGCCCTCCTACCCTACCAACTACCCCCTTCACTGTGCCCTCCTATCACACCAACTACCCCCCTTCACTGTGCCCTCCTACCTTACCAACTACCCCCTTCACTGTGCCCTCCTATCCTACCAACTACCCCTTCACTGTGCCCTCCTATCCTACCAACTACCCCCTTCACTGTGCCCTCCTATCCTACCAACTACCCCCTTCACTGTGCCCTCCTATCCTACCAACTACCCCCTTCACTGTGCCCTCCTATCACACCAACTACCCCCCTTCACTGTGCCCTCCTACCTTACCAACTACCCCCTTCACTGTGCCCTCCTATCCTACCAACTACCCCTTCACTGTGCCCTCCTATCCTACCAACTACCCCCTTCACTGTGCCCTCCTATCCTACCAACTACCCCCTTCACTGTGCCCTCCTATCCTACCAACTACCCCCTTCACTGTGCCCTCCTATCACACCAACTACCCCCCTTCACTGTGCCCTCCTACCTTACCAACTACCCCCTTCACTGTGCCCTCCTATCCTACCAACTACCCCCTTCACTGTGCCCTCCTATCCTACCAACTACCCCCCTTCACTGTGCCCTCCTATCCTACCAACTACCCCCTTCACTGTGCCCTCCTATCCTACCAACTACCCCTTCACTGTGCCCTCCTATCCTACCAACTACCCCTTCACTGTGCCCTCCTATCCTACCAACTACCCCTTCACTGTGCCCTCCTACCCTACCAACTACCCCTTCACTATGCCTTCCTACCCTACCAACTACCCCCTTCACTGTGCCTTCCTGTCCTACCAACTACCCCTTCACTGTGCCCTCCTATCCTACCAAATACCCCCTTCACTGTGCCCTCCTATCCTACCAACTACCCCCTTCACTGTGCCCTCCTATCCTACCAACTACCCCTTCACTGTGCCCTCCTATCCTACCAACTACCCCCTTCACTGTGCCCTCCTGTCCTACCAACTACCCCCTTCACTGTGCCCTCCTGTCCTACCAACTACCCCCTTCACTGTGCCCTCCTGTCCTACCAACTACCCCCTTCACTGTGCCCTCCTGTCCTACCAACTACCCCCTTCACTGTGCCCTCCTGTCCTACCAACTACCCCCTTCACTGTGCCCTCCTGTCCTACCAACTACCCCCTTCACTGTGCCCTCCTGTCCTACCAACTACCCCCTTCACTGTGCCCTCCTGTCCTACCAACTACCCCCTTCACTGTGCCCTCCTGTCCTACCAACTACCCCCTTCACTGTGCCCTCCTGTCCTACCAACTACCCCCTTCACTGTGCCCTCCTGTCCTACCAACTGCCCCCTTCGGTGTGCCCTCCTATCCTTCTCCTCTCTGGACTCGGCTGATTACTGTCTGTATTGCTGCCACTCAGACTCTCTACCAGACCCTCTCCCTCTTGAGCTCTGCTGGTGCCGGCCAGTCCTCCCAGCAGGTCCAGAAGATGGGTGATTGGTGTATATGGGCTTCCAGTGGCTGTGCCCCGTTGGGCACAGGAAGAAGGGTGATTGGTGTATATGGGCTCCCAGTGGCAGTGCCTAGTTGGGCACAGGGAGAACAGTGATTGGTATGTATGGGCTCCCAGTGGCAGTGTCTAGTGATTCTGTGGTGGTGAGAAGATGAAGGTAACATTGGCATGGATTTTGGATGGATGATGCGGTTTCTCCTTACGGTTCATATTGGCACTGCTCTCTGTGCCGGCCATGCTACGTTCTGTGTCACTACTGGACACTGCCAACTGAGGAGCTTGCTGTACTAACTATCTTATGTTAGTACAGCGATCGCCCTGCTGAGCTATTGTATTCTGATGGGGGGACTGGCCCCGCCATAACACACTGGCCAGCCTCACAGCCTTTGGCTGCCAACGCTGATCAGATGCTGCTTTGACAGAAGCGGGTCAGGCTGGTGTACATACGGGCCGAACGTGGGCCGATAACGGCTGATTTTTGACCCGTGTGTACCGAGCTCTTCATGATCATTCATGCAATTAACCTTTTCCCGCTGGTCACATGCATATATGCTGCCTGGCGGGAAGGGGTTAAAATGATCAAACTGAGTAAAAATTGTAAGTCACTGACTCTTCATGCGATTGATTTTAGCACGTGATTGGTCAATTTTAATGTTGGAAAGTTGTTCGATTTTATATCAGTGTGTGTGTGTGTCCGTGTGTGTGTGTGTGTGTGTGTGTGTGTGTGTCCGACAACTGATCACAATGCAGAAATAGTAAATGATTGTTTTCAGTAGATCATTTCTGATTAGCACATATGTGCAATCCATACTGTATGTGTTGCATTGTTCAATATAAGTATTGAGGATTAAATGCTTGATTGTGATTGCCAGTACCTAAATCTTGTACAGCCTGGTGCGCCAACTGCATGCGATTTGGACAGGAATCGCACAGCATTCCTCTTCACATCACATGCGATTCTTCAGTGGCAGTTGAGTTTGGTGGCTTTTTTTCTTTTTTAAAGCAAAAAATTGTATTCAGGTTGGAAGTATATTGGTATTTGCATGCTGTTACAAGCATTTGGCATTTCATACGCAGTAACAAACGTTTTATAAGCGTTTTGTTTATAGGCGTTTTCAATGGGGATACATTTCTGACCATTTACAATGTAAAAAAAAAAAAAGCTTCTAAACGCGGCACAACTGACATTTTTAACCGTCGGTTACTAGCTGTCAAGTTCCGGTGTTCAGGAGAGGTTGTACAAGTACCGAATATTTTTTTCAAATACTCGCTGATACTGATACTTTTTTTTTTTTTTTTTTTTTTTTTTTTTTATGTCATGTGACATTTTTTTTTTTTTACAATGCTTTTTTTTTAAGGGGGGGGGGGGGTGCGCGAGTGGACAGTGTCAGTGTGGGTGTTTTTTATTTTCTTTTTATTATATTCTTTTTATTATTGTATTTTTTTTTTTTTTTTTTTTATTATTAGCCCTTTTGGGGGGGCTTTGGTAAGATAGCAGGGGTCCCCTGACATCTCCCCTTTGAGACAGGGAAAGGGACTGAGGACACGTGTTTCCCAGTCCCCTTCTCAGCAGCCTCAGCTGCACTGAAAATGAATGGAGAGGAGACAGAGGCTCCTCTCTATTCATAAACTGAAGCATCGTAAACACAGGTTACGATATTTCAGTTATGTGTATGGACAAAGTCAGTTATTACTGAGTGTTCATTCAGAAAAGAAAGATCAAGGGGGCAGAGGAGGAGAATGGAGGGGGACCCGGAGGAGGATGGAGGGGGACCCGGAGGAGGATGGAGGGGGACCCGGAGGAGGATGGAGGGGGTAGAGGAGGGGGACCCGGAGGAGGATGGAGGGGGTAGAGGAGGGGGACCCGGAGGAGGATGGAGGGGGTAGAGGAGGGGGACACGGCGGAGGATGGAGGGGGACACGGAGGAGGACGGGAGGGGACAGCAAAACGGAGGGGGACCCGGAGGAGGATGGAGGGGGACCCGGAGGAGGATGGAGGGGGACCCGGAGGAGGATGGAGGGGGTAGAGGAGGGGGACCCGGAGGAGGATGGAGGGGGTAGAGGAGGGGGACCCGGAAGAGGATGGAGGGGGTAGAGGAGGGGGACCCGCAAGAGGATGGAGGGGGACCCGGAGGAGGATGGAGGGGGACCCGGAGGAGGATGGAGGGGGTAGAGGAGGGGGACACGGAGGAGGATGGAGGGGGACACGGAGGAGGATGGAGGGGGTAGAGGAGGAGGATGGAGGGGGACACGTAGGAGGACGGAAGGGGACAGCAAAACGGAGGGGGACACGGAGGAGGATGGAGGGGGACCCGGAGGAGGATGGAGGGGGTAGAGGAGGGGGACCCGGAGGAGGATGGAGGGGGTAGAGGAGGGGGACCCGGAGGAGGATGGAGGGGGTAGAGGAGGGGGACCCGGAGGAGGATGGAGGGGGTAGAGGAGGGGGACCCGGAAGAGGATGGAGGGGGTAGAGGAGGGGGACCCGCAAGAGGATGGAGGGGGACCCGGAGGAGGATGGAGGGGGTAGAGGAGGGGGACACGGAGGAGGATGGAGGGGGACACGGAGGAGGATGGAGGGGGTAGAGGAGGAGGATGGAGGGGGACACGTAGGAGGACGGAAGGGGACAGCAAAACGGAGGGGGACACGGAGGAGGATGGAGGGGGACACGGAGGAGAATGGAGGGGGACAGCAGAACGGAGGGGGACATTGAGCGGGACAGCAGCAGAACAGAGGGGGACTGGAGGAGGATACAGGGACAGTCGGCGGTCATCGGTGCGGCTTTGGGGGCAGTTACAAGTGCTGATCACAGCTGTGTAGATTTCACTAAAGCAGCTGCAAGGGGGGAAGAGAGAAGCGGAGAAACAGCTGTCAGGCTTTATTGAAATCTATACAGGGTGATCGGTGCTTGCAACTCCCCCTCCGCCCGATCACCCTGACTGTCCAGGTATCGGGTGAAGCATCAGAGCATTTGCCCGAGTACAAGTACTTGGGCAAATGCTTGGTATCAGTACCGATACTAGTATCGGTATCGGGACAACCCTACTGTCAGCCTTGCAATGCCTCATGGGACTTGTAGTTTCGTAACAGCTGGAGGGCCGCCAGTTTGAGACCCTTCAGGGTAAGCGACTTAAAGGTATTGAATTGAGAGGGACCGCCAGGTAATAAGCATTCCCCCGATAGGAGAGGGCATTGGTCCCCTTGATGTTTCTTATACTCTGCATACTCTACAATTCTCTACAGTGTGGGTTCACCCTGGCAAAGCATTGCCTGTCATTCACAATAGGTAATGGGCGCCTTTGCTAAAGTGTTGCATAGAAGAATTCCAGGTATGGATATTTTATAGATCGTTACATTGGTTCAGATTGGACCAGTGTAACAACGTTTAACCACTCTGAGGCCAGGCTTTCTCTGGCACTTTTTGTTTACATGTAACAATCAGTATTTTTTTTGTTAGGAAGTTAGAACTCCCAAACATTACTTGGCATCATTTTTTTTTTTTAAAGCACAGGCCCTAGAGAATAAAATGGCAGTCATTGCAAATTTTTATGTCATATGGTGTTTGTGGCTTTTCAAACTAATTTTTGGGGAAAAAATATACTTTTCTAGATTTTAATGCACAAAAACACAATGCAGAACCCAATGGTTTTTGTAAAAGGTGTTGCACTGAGTAAATGGATACCAAACATGTCCACTTTAAAATTTGCAAAAGGAAAATATCCACTAAGGTGGACTTTAAAGGCACATAGAAGTATAGTTGAAAGCGTGTACAAAGTATTTAACGTACAAAAATATTTATTGGTGTTTAAACATGATCACTAAAATAGTACATTTGTAGATATAGAACGATGGAATGTTCAAACAATTTCTGATGTGGCCACCATATTTTATAAACGCATATGAAGTCCTCTTTACATCCAACGTGTTTTTGGAGTACAATCTTTCTTCTTCAGAGGTGTATGAAGAGGAAAATGTATCTATAACATAGTTAAAGCAGTAGTAAACCCTCTGATACTAACATTATAATTACCATATTCATAAAGACAAGGTATTTATAAATCGATTGATCGCTATATATGTATCTAAATTATTTTTCTTACTGTAGATAATCTTGATCTTGTAAAACGTTTTTCAGCATATAAGCCCCCGCCATCTCAAATGTGGTCTTCCGCGTCTGAATCTATTTTTATTTCTGCCCACAGTCTCCTTGTCTCCGTAATCCCATGCGTGCGCACTAGGATCAAAATATTCAAGCCTCTTTGTAAGCCTTCTTTGTATCTCGCGCCGTCTGTCTGTGACGTGCAAGTCACATGTTAACCATGATGCCCTTAGGATCTTGACGAGGCATCGCGGGATGTCAGGGCGGATGTCTACATGAGGAAATGACGCAGCCCCGACATGTACAAAGAATTTTTCCGGCTGAGGCTCTGCTTGCCGGAATGAACGGGGATCGGGCGCATGCGCGGCACATGTCTCCACTCGGGAATACAGCTGTAACTTTTAAGCTAAACAGGTAAAAAAAAAAAAAGGCTACTAGCAATCGGTTTAAAATATTGATATGGACAAATAAATGTAAAGTGACAATTTTGACTATACAACCACTTTAAAGAACAATACATTTCTAATAATAAAGATTTATAATCAAGTAAACCATTTATATAAAAAGTTTAACTCTTACACTTACATAGTACTTGATAGCAAGAAGAATTTCAACATTCCATCATGTAACATTTAAAAACACTTTAAAATTTTCGCACACCCGTGCAACAGTGACAAACAACGTAAATTTTACTATCCCTAGGCAACATTTTATAGGTTGTTACTCTGGATGTACAGAAGAGATCTGGTGCTAGAATTAATCTGATGTTTGTGGTGATACCTCATATGTGTGGGATGGACGTGGGCGTTCACCTTTGCACGTGGCAGGGGGGAACGTTTATTTTTTTTCAATTTACTTTATTTTTTACTTTTACACCGTTGCTTTAATTATTATTATTATTATTTAAATAATTTTATTGCTGTCGCAAGGAATGTACACATTCTTTTGACCGCAATAGGCATGTGACAGGTACTCTTTATGGAGAGATCTGGGATCTAGAAGACCCCCCCCCCCCCCCCCCAAATCCCTCCTCAGCCCTTTGAAAGCATTCAAAACACTAAGATTAGTGTTTCTGAATGCTTTTTTTTTTTTTTTAAATGGCGCTGCCCAGCTTCCCAATATATTGTTGTGTTTTTTTATATAGTTGCCCAGTTTTAAGTCTACGAGTATTCCATGCCACCACCACCTCGTATGCCCTTATATATTCCTTGTACATTGATGATCCAAGTTTATATATCTCTCTATCTCTCTATCCTAGCCTGTTGGCTTATGGATCTAAATGGTGTGACCCTCTTGGTTGTCATTTGATTAATAATGCATTTTCCTCTTTTGTTTACCTGACTAAACTTCAACTTTTTGAAAATAAAGGAATAAAAAAAAAAATGGCGCTGTTGGCATCAGGATAAACCAGAAGTGATATTAGGTCATCGCTTCCCGGGTTACTATAGTGGAGAGCCCATCAAAGCTGGTCCCGGCTGTCCAACCAGACAGCAGATGCGCCAGCTGGTTGCTCAGGTCTTCCAGTGGGGACAGGAGATCCCCAGCAAGCCATGGAAGGCGGCGGGGGGGGGGGGGGAATGACATATCCCCTCCTGCAGCTTGTAAAAGCTGTCCAGCGGCTAGTTGGCCCCTAGGATTGCTTTTTTTACCAGAGAGCCGACCACCAGCTCTAAAAAATACTGTACTGGAATAGCAGGCATCAACCACCCTAAGTGCAGCGATGTACAGATTCGTCACTGAGCTGGACATATAATACTATACCTGGCCGATGCCCCTGGAAGATGGAAATCACTGAAGTAGATGCCACTACTCCCCATCATCTCCACATGCTTCTGGATTCCATGCTGAGTGGCTGGCCTGCTTCATTGTGAGTACAGGAGGTCGGCCTCCGAGCACGGACACCATTCAGAGTGTTGTATTTTCTGAATGAATGCAAAGTGTTCTCTGATTGGACGAAGTGGAGAGTGTGATGTCACTGCCCTTCCTCTCCACCAATCGTAGAACAATTTAGACTTGTTCAGTGTTGTACCCAGATAGGTGTAGATTTCATGAGCGGCCTATTTTTTATTTATTTTTTTTGGTGTAGTTTTGTATGGAACGATCAAGGTGAATCTACGCAAGTAACAGCTGTGATAAAGTCCGGATTCATTTAGACAGGGGAGGGCACCAGGATGCCCCGTGGTGGCAGATATTTAGATGGTACACGTCATAGAATTGCCAGATTTCTATAAAAGTGGTTAGTTTACATATTTTGAGTGCTACATGCCTTCCAGTGCAGCGGATGACACCCTTCCAGCTGACAGAAGACAGCCCTGGGTGATGTCTAGATTTGTGTCTGGTGTTCCCTCACAATGGACCCGCACAGTGGGGTGATGGAGCAGACACAACCTGTGCCAACAGACTTTTATTCTCTTCAAGCATGTTTTGCATTCCTATACAAGTCTATGGGAATGCACAGTTCTCTTGAAGCCGGTCAGAAGGAAGCCTGCTGCACCCGTCATTGAATGATCTTGGACCCCTCTTAGCCCTGGTTCACACTGACACATTTACCGCATTGCAATTGCACTGTTTTCTGCGATCTGCTGTGTGTGTCAAATAAAAGTTAACGACACCCCAAAAGCATTCAGTGCGTTTGAACAGGATCCCATGGGTATAAACACCCATCCGATTTCCAGTGCAGCTAATAAAAGGTGCCTGCGCCTTTTTGATGAGGTTGCGATCCAATTTGAGCCATCACAAATGAATAGGCTCAGGAATGCGCTTCACATGCGGCTCCCAGTTTGAAGCTAGGCTGAAACTGGTGCCATCAACACAAGACCAAAGTCGCATGGGCAGTCTGATCAGGTCCGCATGTCTGTTTTTTTTTTTTTTTTTTTCAGATGGATCTGATCCTGTGACAAAGTAGTGGAGGGGCGGAGTTGAGCTGCACTGTGGGTTTCAGTAGATGCACACAGCCCAGCTCGGAAATGAGTTTCCTATGGGGGGCCCACTGGGAAGAGGAGGTGCTAGGAGCGCCGGCAGGTGATTAGAGAAGAGGAGGTTTGGGGCCGCTGTGTGCAATTCCATTGCACTGGGCAGGTATCCCCGGTTCACACTATAACCGGCTTGCGAAGCTCACAGGAAACTCTACGCATTCCTGTGCAATTCACATGCAAATCTGTGCGGTGCGATTTGAGCCCATTGATTTTGAATGGGCTCAGATTGCACCACGTCACACTAGAAGTGCAGGTGTTCTGTCAGTTTTCGTGACGTTCTGGCACGGCCATCTTGGTACACCTTGCACTCGGCCACACTCAGCCTACAGTCTGAAGTCGCCAAGCGGACATCTTTTTACACCCACCAAAATCTTGCATTTCACACTTTTTTTTTTTTTTTTTTTTTTTATCACTAAACTGAATTTATATTGTTAAATAAAGTATTTAGAAGTTCGTGACACTGTTTTGATGTTGTATTTTTTTAAATGCAGCGGCAAGCCTGCTGATCGCACACATTTGCTAATCTGACAGAACATCGCTGCTTTTAAAATTCAACATCAAAACTGTGTCATGGACTTATAAATACTGCATTTCACGATATAAGCTCAGTTTAGTGGTAAAAATGAGTGTGAATGCAAGATTTCGGTGGGTGTAAAAAGATGTCCGCTTGGCGACTTTAGATTGTAGGCTTACTGCGGCTGAGTGCGGGGTGTACCAAGATGGCCGTGACAGAACGTCACTTCCGTTACAAGATTTGAGGGGTTGCCTAATCTGACGGAACACAGGCACCTTTTTTTGGATACTTTGAATCTCTCTAGCTCAGTCTGAACATTGTTGATAAACACTGTCAGATGGTCCTTTTTGTTTTTTGACAGCAGCAGCTTCTAGAGCCGCTGTATGTACACAGCAACTTCCAGCTTTCATTTTGAACTACTTCCCGCTCACCCACCGTCAAATGACAGGGGAGCGGCTCTCGTTCTGGGACCACGTCGCCCAGTTTAGGCGACCATGGGTGTCCCGTGTTCCTAAGACACGGCGTGACCCCGATCTCAGCAAAGAGCCGTGCCTCTTTACCCATGTGATCGGCTGTGGCCAGTCAGACAATCACATGTAGACAGGCAACATATTCCCTATAGATGTTGGGATGACTTGGGTCTGTCTGTGTGACAACATGAAGGTACTCTGGATTTTATCACAGGGATGTGTCTTCTCTACAATCGTGCAACTGAGCAATTACTATCCGAGTTTCCTTGCAGCATCATAGAAAATCCATTAGGAGAAGAGATCTGGTGAGTGGCGCAATGGTACTCATGTATCCTGTCATTGAATCGTATTTTATTATGTGACCTCATTATGGGTGTTCTCTATGACAACGGGATTCTGGGAAGTTCTGTAATCAGATACTATGGCAACACTCAATAATATTTACTAAAAACACCAAACTGCAATTTATTTAATCACCGGTTACTACCGGCGTTTATTACATATCACCGGGCTTGTGGTGTTTTGTTTTAGATACAGCTTGGTAACCGAACACCGGAGGAAAAACAGCCAAAGGATTTTTGGTATGACCATGAGAAGTGTTTGTTTCAGCATTGAAAGCAATCGGATGCATCCTGCCATGTTCAGAACAATCAATGAAATCTGGTTGCTTTGGAAATTTGTGGTGGCTTCTTAAGTGTTTGTAACCCTAAAAATAAAAAATAAAATCTATCTATATCTCTCTATCGTATTTATCGGCGTATAACACATACATTAATTTTAAGAGGGAAGTTTCAGGGGAAAAAATGAAATTTTAAATTAGGGACTTTGAAGCAAAATAAGGGTCAGTGCCCATCTGCAGCCTCACCATTGCCATCAATGCAGCAGCCTCGCCATTGCCATCAATGCAGCAGCCTCGCCATTGCCATCAATGCAGCCTGATCGATGCCCATCTGCAGCCTGGAGGGGGCAGGATGAGCGCCGACAGATTACATACAGTGAGAATCTCCTATAATAGACAGAACAGTGGTCCAATGGCGGCTCAAGAGATGGGACTTCCTATTAGAGGCCGCCGAGTAAACAGAAGATTCTCACTGTATGTAATCTGACGGCGCTCGTCCCGCCCCCCTCCCTGTCCCCTCCGAGGCAGCTAAAATTGAAGTATTGGCGTATAACACGCACACGCTATTTTCACCTGATTTTCATGGTGAAAAAGTGAGTGTTATACGCCAATAAATACAGCATATATAGATAGATAGATATCCCTTTAATTACTTAAGTACCAGGCCTATCTTTCAGACTTTGGTGTTTACAAGTTAAAAAATTTTTTTTGCTAGAAAATTACTTTGAACCCCCCCCCCCAAAATAAAACAAAAAAAAATATATGTATATAATATATTCTCATTTCACACACCCTAGAGAATAAAATGGTGGTCATTGAAATACTTTGTCACACCGTATTTGTGCAGCGGTCTCTTACAAGCGCAATATTTTTGGATAAAATACACTTTTTTGAATGAAAAAAATATAACCACAGTAAAGTTATGATTGGTTAAACTAAACAGCGCTTGCCTCACCCCACCGCTATCTAATGAGAATTATACACTTTATCAATTTACACTGGTGAATCTCAAAATAACAATCGTGACTGAGTGGCAAATATAAATGACTAATGCCGCGTACACACGGTCGGACTTTTCGGGTACAAAAGTCCGACCGCCCATCCGACAAACTTTCGACGGAATTTCTAACGACCGGACTTGCCTACATACGATCACACAAGTCCGACGCATTCATACGTGATGTACACCGGACTAAAATAAGGAAGTTGATAGCCAGTAGCCAATAGCTGCCCTAGCGTGGGTTTTTGTCCGTCGGACTAGCATACAGACGAGAGGATTTCTGGGTCCGGCGGAGTTACGACGTAAAGATGTTCCAAATCTAAAGTCCGTCAGATTTGCGACTGGAAAAGTCGCTGAAAGTCCGGGGAAGCCCACACACGATCGGATTGTCCGCCGGATTTGGTCCGTTGGCGTCCGTCAGACTTTTGTAGCCGAAAAGTCCAACCGTGTGTACGCCCCATAAATCTAATATTGCATACATTTTTTTTTTTTAAGTAATAGTGACTTGATTTATACAATGTAAAGTGACTTGTGATAATATGTGCAAATACAGCAAAACAAAGTGCTTGGTGCTCCAAAGGTGACTGTAATTCCACCACTGTGTGGTTCGCACTCACCAGATGGGTTGGACTCCTCTGCCTTATGGTAGAAAGAGTCAACTGTGCTTTAGATCCCTGGGGGGGGGGGGGAGGGCTATCCCTCTACAGTTTTCACAGGACACTTTCGCTGTTTGGGTTGGCTTCCTATGGTGGCGCTCAAAATCCTGGGTGTGCAGGCATGGAATATACAAACAGAGGTCTCCTCATAGTGTAAGATCCTTTTAAAACCTTTTTTCCACATAAGAATCTTATGATAAAAATTCCTTTAAAAGGTGTTCAGCTCTGGTAAAAAACGTCCCGTCCAGCTATCGGTGTCTGTTGAGTAACGCTGTCTGCATACCAGTGTGTGTTCCAATGTCCATGCTGGATATGACGTATCGGTACTTCAGGCTTTTAACAGTAAAGTTAGCCCAATTCTTATTATTTTTTTTTTTTTTTTTAATATTGTGAAAGATAATGTTGCGCCAAGTAAATTGATACCCAACATGTCACGCTTCAAAATTGCGCCCACTCGTGGAATGGCGACAAACTTTGACCCTTAAAAATCTCCATAGACGACGTTTACAAATTTCTGCAGGTTACCAGTTTTAAGTTAGAGTAGGTCTAGTGCTAGAATTATTGCTCTCGCTCTAATGATCACGGTGATGCCTCACGTGTGGTTTGAACACTGTTTTCATATGTGGGTGCGACTTACATATGTGTTCACTTCTGCGCGTGAGCTCGGCGGGGCGCTTTAAATATTTTTAATTTTTTATTTTACTTTTTTAATTTTACACTGACCTCCTTCTTCCTGCTTCTTTTTTTTTTTTTTTTTTTTTAAATTTTGGGTCACTTTTATTACTATTACAAGGAATGTAAACATCCCTTGACATGGCCTCTTAAATGTGAGATCTGGGGTCAAAAAGACCTCAGATCTCACATTTACACTAAAATGCAGTTAAAAAAAAAAGACTATTGGGCAGAAGTGAGGTTTGACATCGCTTTCGCCATCCAATGTTATCCTAGTGGGGGCCATCATTCCCTCGGCTCCAGGCCTGTCAGGGGGAAGGGTGCGATCAGCTTACCAGAGACGACTGGAGCGAAGGGGGGGGGCCTTAACCACGGTATTCTACTTCAAACAGCTGACGTACAACACCGGCGGGCAGTCCGCAAATAGTTAAAGTAGTGCTTGTGCTGTTTCTTTTGGCCCTCTCTATCACTATATCTCTCTATAATACCTGGCTGGTTCTGCCTGCTTCTTCCCAAAGGGGGGACCCCACTACCCGCCCCTGACCATTCTGAGTACTCCCCATTTATCACCACCCTCTGAACCCGCCCTTGTAGCCAGTTTTCAATCCATGTACTCCCCCTATGGTCCATGCCAACGGACCTTACTTTGTACAGTAAACATTTATGGGGAACTGTGTCAATTTTTTTTGCAAAATCCAGATACACCATGTCTACGGGCCTTCCTTTATCTAGATGGCAGCTCACCTCCTCATAGAAGGTTAATAGATTGGTTTGGCAAGAACGATTCTTCATGAATCCATGCGGATTACTGCTAATGATACGGTTATCACTAAAATCTTGTATATAGTCCCTTATCATCCCCTCCAAGAGCTTGCATACTATTGATGTTAGGCTAACTGGTCTTTAATTCCCAGGGATGTAGTTTGGGCCCTTTTAAAATATTGGTGCTACATTGCCTTTTCTCCAATCAGCTGGTACCATTCCAGTCAGTAGACTGACAGTAAAAATTAGGAACAATGGTCTGGCAATTACTTAGAGGAGTTCCCATTTAAAAAAAAAAAAAAAAAATTAAGTCAGCAGCTACAAATACTGCAGCTGCTGACTTTTAATTGGACACTTTACCTGTCCCAGGGTCCAGCGATGCGGGGGATCGAAGCCCCGCTCGTCTCCCCCTCTGTTCGGTGGTGCCGGCATTGCAACTGTGGGCGCCGGGCTGTGGCTTCACAGCCGGGCACCCACTGCGCATGCGCGAGCGGCACCGCGTGCCGTGATTGGCCGCTCAGTCATCTGGGACCTGTAATGGGTCCCAGATGATTGACCAGAGGGAGGGAGCAGAGCTGAGCCCTTCCTGTGCCAAGGGGAAGTGATGTCACCAGCCCAGGCACTGAAAGAGGCAGACTACGAGGGATCCCCTAGCAACAGGCATTTAGAGGTGAGTAAAAAAAAAAAAAAAAAAATTCCAAATGGTTTTTTTTTTTTTTTTTTTTTTTTTTTTTTTTTTTTTAGGCACATTCATGTATTTTTTTTTTTTTTTTTTTTTTTTGGGTGGAACACCACTTTAACTAAGTTCCCTAAGGACCCTCGGGTGCAAGCCATCTGGTCCCGGTGGCTTAATAATGTTTTTTTTTTTAAAGTCTAATCCTAATTCTGTTCTCTGTTAGCCATGAGGGTGCTTCCTGTGATATGTCATGTTGATAAACACTATAATGTCAAAAGTATTGGGACACCTGCCTTTACACACACATGAACTTTAATGGTGTCTTAGCCCGTAGGGTTCAATGTTGAGTTGGCCCACCCTTTGCAGCTATACCAGCTTCAACTCTTCAGGGAAGGCTGTCCTCAAGGTTTAGGAGTGTGTCTATGGGAATGTTTAACCATTCTTCCATAAGCGCATTTGTGAGGTCAGGCACTGATGTTGGATGAGAAGTCCTGGCTCGCAGTCTCCGCTTTAATTAATCCCAAAGGTGTTCTATCGGGTTGAGGTCAGAACTCTGTGCAGGCCAGTCAAGTTCCTCCACCCCAAACACCCTCATCCATGTTTTTATTGCCCCCACCCCTGCCCCTAAACACTTAGCTGACTCCTGACCCCAAGACTTTTCTCTACAAGCCCCGTTCACATCTGAAATCGTGTGATTTCAAAGCCGCATGTCAGTGCGACTTCTTGTGTGACTTGGAAGACATCTGTGTGGCTTCATGATGTCTATGCAAGTTGCACCTGAAATCACTAAAAGTAGTGCAGAAACTACTTTTTTCAAATTGGTGCGGCACCGCAAAGTCAGCATTGCACCGATTTTGAACAGTGTAATTGCCAGCAATAGGCTGCAACTTGTCTTACAATTTAACCTGTCAAATCGCATGACAAGTCACTCTAATGTGACCGGGGGCTAATAGTCTACTCTCCACTCCAAGGGAAAATGCTGATCTAGATTCCCTCCAGTCCTTTCTAGATGCCTAAGGGCCAAAGCCATGTGATCTCTGCAAATCCTCCAGGAGGTTGTTGGGGGACTCTGCAGCAGACTAGGTTGCCTTGTAGAGGTTCCTAGGGGGACTGAAAACCGCTTTGTGGGATGGGGTCTTTGGAGGGACCAAGTCTCTCTCTAGGAGGTATCTTGGGAGACTGAAGGGCACTGTGGTTTTTGGGGGGGCGGGGGGTACTTTTGGAGGTTGGGGATGCTTTATGGTGGGGTGCAGGCTCTGGGGTCTGAGGGCTCTCAAGGGGTCTGGTGGCACCATGGGAGGTTATTGGGCACCGCAGGTCTCGTTGGGGGGCACTACGGCAGCTTGGAGGCACCATGACAGGTTAGAAGATCTTCAGCCATGGCTTGGGGGTGGAGAACCAATGCTATAGACAATGGTAATTAGGACAGAAAACAAACTCTAGCATAGGTACAGACAATGAAAACCTGACTGAGATTCCAACGCTAAAAGGTTTGGGCTCAAGGACCATTAGAAATGAAAATAGAAACACTTACACGCCAGAAGCTTTTCTAAAAAAAAAAAAAATTGGTCTCACCGGCTCACTGCCATATATTCCACAATGCGAGCTAAATGTCCTCAGACACTACATTGCTTCCAATAGGACCCATTCCCACCAGTAGGCTGTGTTGGTCCGGAATGCTTAATTTTGGATATGTTGCTGGCCCATTTTCACTCAAATCGGTTAATGGGATTATTCCAAAGAACATAGTGTATGTAAAAATCCACAACACCACTCCTTACATAATGTGCATGGGCTATACATTTTAAAGTTGGCTCCAAGCTCACTATGAGCTTCAGGGCCGCAAATATTTCCTAATTTTGGCTCATTTGCACCTTCCGTGCGCACAGAAGGCACTGGAAGAGGGGCAACCGTCCAAAATACATTGCATGTGCCACTTTCTGTTTTCTTTTTTAAATAGTAACTGAACATGTGCCCTTAAAGCGGAACTTGGCTCTCTCAATCGCCATGAACTATTTTTTAATCCTTCTGCTGCTAGCATTAGTAAATAAATTGGAAAATATATATACTTGTGGTTTTTTTGTTTTTTACATTTCTTCAATTTCTTCCTGGTTTCTGGAGTAGGCCAGCATGATGTCATACATCCCAGGAATCTTCAGAAGGGGAGGAGGGGTTTTCTCAGCTAAGGACACCCTCCTGCCTGCATGCCTGAGCTAAGGGCAGATGGATTCCAAGAAGTAAATGCTACATAAGTCACCTGCCCTTACTCAAGATGGCTGCAGTTAGAAATGCTAGGGGGGGGGGGGGGGTTGTTTTTCAAAGAGATTTCTCAACAAAATAAAGCATAGAGACATGGATGGATGGGGGAGTTTGAATATTAAAAATGAATTGGTGTTTTCAGTTTGTAGTGCTCAGATGCAGTTTAGTTCCACTTTAAAGCATACCTTCTACCTCACTGGCACAGTATGCTTTTAAGATGCCCCTGCCCCAAAACTTTCTGTAGTGCAGGGGGTGACGTCATCCTCCTGCCAACCAAATCCAGGGAATGCTGAGTAACCCAAATCTTCGGGGAAGAGCAGAGCGTTGGAACAACTTATGACAACATTTGAGTTATCCGCGTTCAGGGCGGGCCGAAAGCAACCCATCTTGGACCCCTTTTATACTGGAGGCATTTTTCAGGTGCTTTTGGGCTAAACATAGCGCCTGAAAAAACGCCTCCCCAGGTGGCAGGAAGCTGAGTGAGGGCAAGATGGAAGATGGCCCCCACTCGGCTATATGTCCTTGGAGGACCGGAGCGACATCTGAGGTCACTTCCGCCTCTCGGGGGAAAAACAAAGGATTTTTTTTTTTCCATTTAAAGGCAAAATGGTGTGTTGATTTTAATTTTTTTTTTCTTTTAAAGGTAAAAAAGATCTTTTTGACCCCATATCTCCTAATAAAGAGACCTGTCGTGCTTATTTCTATTACAAGGGATGTTTTTATGCATGCAGAAGCGCCCACATAAGTAAAGTCACACATGTGGGGTATCGCCACGATCATTGGGGCGAGAGCAATAATTCTAGCACTAGACCTTCTCTGTAACTTTAAACGTAATCTGCAAAAAAATTTCTCCAAGCGTCTTCCAGGACAGCCCATGAGACCTTGGGCTCCTCCTACCAGGACAGGAAACACGTCACCCCCACCAGATAAAAGGGCGGTCCTCCAGGCCCATGTCAGTTATTTGTGTTTCCTCCGGACGGGGGGTAACATGTTCATGGAACCTGCTCCCATAGGCCTTATAAGCAGGGGCTTTGTATGGCTTTTTTCTGGGGCATATCACTTACCTCTTCCTCTGCCAGAAGCAGCACACCGCTGGGGAGGTAGGCTGTGCTGCTGTTCCCTGTCCTCAGTGCCTGGAGAGGGCCAGGACCGGTGTGAGGTCGTGCCCCTAGCGCAGTGCATTGCACTCTAGCTCAGCTGAGCTTCGGTTGTCCTTCCCTGCCGACAGCGTGGCTGATCTGAGCAGGGAATGGAGGAAGCCGCAGCGCTCGAGGGGGCGGAACTATTGCGCTCCAAGCTGGCCCACAGGAAGTGCCTGGAGAGGGTTACTTCCGGGGCATATGACATCATCATCGGGCGCCGGAGACGAGGTTCCAGTCTTCACAAACGGTGCGAACAGAGAACGCTGGCTCTTGGTGTTAAGCAGCCAGGCTGTGGATGACCAAGAGGGGCAGAATGGATCCTCCTGCAGTACCTGCACAGGCAGCGGATGCAGTTCCCAACACCAGCACCTCACAGGTAAGCCTGGGGTGTTCTGTCACCACCTTGCTATCCCTGTGAGTGTTCCCTCCCCCTCCCCCCTCTGTAGTAGTGGGTGTAAGGGGACACATTTCCTCCCTCCTGCACGTGGTGTTACGGAGTGATTGAGTGGCTTTAATTACATTGTGGGTCATTTATTTTGTCTTGCAGACAAGACTCAGGACAAGGTCCAAGCGCAGCCACTTAAAAGGAAATGTGCGGTTTGCGCAAACAAATTGAGCTCCTCATGGAGCAAAGCAGTTTGTCGCACCTGTATAGAAGGCCTAGTAAAGGATGACCCGGTTGCCTCTTGCCAGAAGATGCTTACTTCTGTTAGGGATGAGCTTGCGTCCACCTTCAGTTCCTTTTAGAACGCTTATTGACAAGCTCCAGACTCCAGCAGAGAGTCCGTCTTCACTGAAGGCGTCAGTAAGCACTCCGCAGCAGGCAGAGAGTGAAGACTCTGAGGCTGAGGTCAGATCTACCCGTTCTTCTCTGGAAGAATCAGGGTCAGATACAGAGCCCAGAGATAGAGAATCCACTCGAGGCTCAAGATTTAAGTTATCTGTTGAGGATGTAGATGACTTATTAAAGGCTATCTATGCTACCCTTGAATTAAAAGAGGAAGAGGTTCAGTTATCCAAACATGATCTTATGTATAAAGGATTGCATAAGAGAAAATCAAGAGTGTTTCCAGTTCATAGTTCTTTGGTTGATACTACTAAACTGGAATGGGATAATTCTGAGAGAAAACCATTCTTCTCTAGTAACCTAAAAAGGAGGTTTCCTGTTGATGAGGACACTGCGCAGCCAGGGAATGAGAATCCCAAGTTAGATGCACCTCTTTCAAAGGTTTAAAAAAACTCGGACCTGGCGTTCGATGATATGGGTACGCTTAAGGATCCGATGGACAAGAGGGGGGATATCCTTCTCCACAGAGCCTGGGACTCAGCAGTTGGAAACCTGAAACCAGCTCTGGCTTCCACTTGTGTGGCCAGAAATCTGGAGGTTTGGTTGACTCAGATTCAGTCACATCTGTCAGCAGGTACCTCCAGAGAGCAAATTTTAAAGTCTTTTCCTCTCCTATTTCAGGCAGTGGGTTTTTTGGCAGATTCTTCCGCTGAGTCGGTAAGAATGTCAGCCAGGACTTCGGCTCTAGTGAACTCGGCCAGGAGAAGCCTTTGGCTTAAGACCTGGTTAGGGACTCGGCCTCCAAGTTGCGCCTTTGTGGCCTTCCTTTAACTGGCGATCATTTATTTGGCCCAGGTCTACAGGAGGCACTGGAACGCACGGCTGATAAGAAAAAGGCGTTTCCAGAGAAAAAAAGTTCAGACAGCCAGAAAATTTTTTCGTGGCCAAAGCAGGCAACAGAGTCCTAGAGAAAAGGACAGCAGGCCGAAAAAGCATTGGACTGGGCACAAAGGCAGAGGCAAAGGGGGAGTGCTGTTTAACCCTCCTCAACAGCCCGCCAAGCCGCAGTGACTTGTGTTTCCCGGTGGGAGGGAGATTGAGGGCCTTCATCCCACAGTTGGCAGCAGTCACTCTGAGCCCCTTCGTCCTGGACCTAGTGACCAACGGATACAGGCTGGAGTTTGTTCACCAACCACCAGAACGTTTGTTGGTCACATTTCCTCCACAAGATCGGGAGAAAGCGAGGGCTCTGGGTCTCCAGATCGGAGACTTATTAGATCAAAAAGTCCTGATTCCTGTTCCTGGATCGGAGCAGGTCAAGGGATTCTATTCCCATGTATTTGTGGTCAGAAAGCCGGCAGGAAAGTTTCGACTTATCCTGAAACTCCGGACCTTAAACAAGTCCATCAGATACAAGCATTTCCATATGGAGACTGTTTTTACTATCAAACGCCTACTATACCCAAACTGCTTTATGGCCACGTTGGACTTAAGGGATGCTTATCTTCACATCCCTATGCATCCAGCCTTCCAAAAGTTTTTGAGATTGGCAGTGAAGACGGGTATGGGGACCCGACATTTTCAATTTCAGGCCCTCCCCTTCGGTCTTTCCTCAGCTTCAGCTTTGCAGACCAACCAGTCGGTCTCTCTGAGACCGGTGTCGAGGGCAGTGGGTCTTATGACCTCATGTTTTCTCGCAGTACCATGGGCGAGACTCCGTCAGCGTCCGTTACAAAGGTTTCTTTTAAGAAACTGGGACAGGGACGTAAGGTCCCTGGAGTCGAGGATCTGGCTTCCCGACAGGATAAAAAGAAGCCTGTGGTGGTGGAGAGCTGGTCAGCACCTAGCAGGAGGTCTCTCATGGTCCTTTCCCATTTCCCGAAGGATTACCACGGATGCGAGTTCCTTGGGATGGGGGGCCTACCTCAGCAATGCAGTAGCACAAGGAGAGTGGTCCCCAGAGGAGGCAAGGGCCTCATCCAATCAAAGAGCTGCTTGCAGTCCAGAGAGCCCTCCAGTCTTTTCAGATGGAGATCAGGGGTCACAACCTCCAAATCCTGTCAGACAATATAGCGACAGTCGCGTATATCAACAAGCAGGGAGGCACGAGAAGCCGGAAGCTTCAGTCCATTGCCCAGGAGATCCTTTCATGGGCAGAGGGGAATCTAGCCTCCATTTCTGCTGTACACCTGAAGGGGAAAAGCAATTGCCTGGCAGATTATCTCAGCCGTCACAGGATAGACCGAGACAACTGGTCCCTTCATCCCGAAGTCTTTGCAGACCTCACCAAGAGATGGGTTATCCGGTAGCGGATTTGTTCGCAAACCAAAACAACCGCAAGACGGAGATATTATTTTCCATGAACCCGGCGGACCAAGCCTTGGGGATCGATGCTCTGGCGAACCCGTGGCCTCCAGGCCTATGTTATGCCTTTCCGCCAATCAGGCTGATTCCAGAAGTCCTCCGGAAGTTTCGGCTGGAAGAGACAGATCTGATTCTAATTGCCCCGTTTTGGCCCAAGAGGCCATGGTTTTCCCTGCTACAGTCTCTGGTTTCAGAGCCTCCGTGGAGTCTTCCGAAAAGGGAAGACCTATTATTGCAGGGTCCAGTATCACACCCTCAGGTGGTTTCCTTAAACTTGACGGCCTGGTATCTGAAGAAAAGATACTGAGCGCCCAAGGGTTCTCTGACAAAGTAGTCAGGACTCTCGTTAATTGCAGGAAGCCAGTTACTAGAGCCATATATTGCAAAGTTTGGAAAAGGTTTAACTCATGGTTATCTGAAAATGATAGATTAACTCATGATATTCCGTCTATTTTGGAATTTTTCCAAGAGGGTGTCGACAAAGGTCTTTCTGTTAGTACCTTTAAAGGTACAGGCGGCAGCTATTAGTGTGTTCCTCCAGTTTTCTCTCCTGGAAAATCCCACTATAGCCAGATTTTTCAAATCTATCTCTAGGGCCAGACCAGTAGTAGTGAGAAGTTGTCCAACGTGGGATCTGTCCCTAGTACTTCAAACTCTGGTAGAATTTCCGTTTGAACCTCTGGAAAGTATGTCAGTTAAGTTACTTACATTAAAAACTGTGTTCCTTATAGCTGTTACCTCAGCTCGTAGGGTAAGTGAGTTGCAGGCCCTATCAGTTAGGGAGCCCTTTCTCACGAATTTTGAGGATCGAGTTGTGTTACGAACCGATCCAGGTTTTTTGCCCAAGGTAGCCAGTACATTCCACCGATCTCAGAACATTGTATTGCCAACCTTTTGTAGTTCGCCACAGGGCGACTTAGAAAGAAAATTTAGTTTTCTAGATGTAAGAAGGATTCTCTTGGTCTATCTTGAGGTCACGAAGACCTTTAGGAAAACTAATGCCTTGTTTGTCCTCCTTTTCTGGAGTTCACAAGGGGAATAGTGCATCTAAAGCCACATTTGCTAGATGGATAAAGCAAGCCATCTTGGAAGCTTACAAAATTAGGGAGGTCCGTACACCTTTTTGTTACTGCGCACTCAACTAGAGCCTTGTCTACGTCTTGGGCTGAGAGGGCTGGTGCCTCACCGGAAAAAATTTGCAGGGCTGCCACTTGGTCCAGTTACTCGACCTTCATTAAACATTATCGCCTGGATCTCCTATCAGCTCAGGAGCAGGCGTTTGGTCGTAAGGTCCTTCAGGCAGTTGTCCCTCCCTAGACTGGTAAAGTTCTGGCTCATCGTCTCATGGGCTGTCCTGGAAGACGCTTGGAGAAAAGCTGAGTTAGACTTACCGGTAACTCCTTTTCTGAGAGTCTTCCAGGACAGCCGGATTCCCACCCGGTATTGTCTGAAGTTATGTGTATTATGCATATGTTTTGCAGGGTCCTACGGTTCTTGAGATTACTGACATGGGCCTGGAGGACCGCCCTTTTATCTGGTGGGGGTGACGTGTTTCCTGTCCTGGTAGGAGGAGCCCAAGGTCTCATGGGCAGTCCTGGAAGACTCTCAGAAAAGGAGTTACCGGTAAGTCTAACTCGGCTTTTCCATGAGCGTGCACAATTTTAAAGCATGACATGTTCGGTATCTATTTACTCAGCGTAACATCTTTCACAGTATACAAAAAAATAGATTTTTTTTTTTTTTTTTTAATTCACTGAAGTGTATTTTATCCCAAAAAAATGCGTTTACCCTCAGTCCACTTTGGTCTGGAGGATTTGTTCTCCAAGTGGCACGGCGAGATCCCTGATCTGGATTCGGAAGACTGGGAAGATGCCTCGGAGTATCCTTTTTCTACAACTTATCTCCGTCAGATTGGTTGATACAATTTAAACTGATTCGCAGGGTATATTTATCACCCCAAAGATTATCCAAAATCTACCCAAATTCCTCCTCCAACTGTTGGAAGTGTGGTAAAGCAGATGCTTCAACCATAATGTTATGGTCCTGTCCCAGGATTCAGGCCTTTTTGGACAGAGGTCATAAACTTCATTGAAACTTTGATCATGATTCATGTGCCCCTGAATGTGTCAATCTGCTTGCTGGGTCTGGTGGACTCCCTGGCCCGCTGTTGAGCAACCAGAACTCTAATAAGACTCCTATTTTATGCTTGGAAGGCTTTACTCATAAAATGAAAACAACCAGAGGTAGTTAAGCATTGATCAACTCAGCAGAGGCACTATACAAAGCAGCCTATCTCGCCAGATGCTGCCCAGTTAAGTTTAACAAAATTTGGCACATACGGTTGAAATTAGAGGTGCACCGAAATTTCAGCCGCCAAAAATTATCGGCCAAAAGCTGTGGTGTTTTTTTTTTTTTTTTTTTTTTTTTTTTTTTTTTTTTTTTCTTCATTTGGCCGAATAAAAAAACAGCCGATACTGAAGGGGGCGTGGTCTGCCTGGGGTGCCGCCCATTGCGGGACTGTCATCTTGGCGCGCCCAGTCCTCCACTCCCTCCTCCTCCTCCTCCTCTCGCCGCGATCTCCATGTTTCACTGAGCTGAATTGCCAGGGCCGCAGTAACAATGTCCCGCCTCCTGTGATAGACGGCACACTGATCCAATGGTGGGACATTGCATCAGTGTGACATAATTACAGGAGGTGGGACATTGTTACTGCAGCCTGGGCAATTCAAATCCAGCTATGTGACACACGGAGATTGCCGTTGATGCGGGCACTGGTGGGCTGCATATGACGGGCACCGGTGAGGCTGCTGGCCACTGGCAGGCTGCATATGATGGGCACTGGGTGGGGCTGCTGGGCACTGGCAGGCTGCATATGACTGGCACTGGTGGGACTGCTGGACACTGGCAGGCTGGATATGACGGGCACTGGCGAGGCTGCTGGGCACAGGCAGGCTGCATGTGACGGACACTGGTGAGGCTGCATTGATCACTTGTATCATGTCTGCTAGAGGCGCACCGACTGGAAATTTTGCTAATGCTATTAGCAGTGTGTTTAAGTTTAATTAAGAGACTGAGGACATGATGCAAGAGATGGTTAGAGACTGAGGACATGATACAAGAGATGGTTAGAGACTGAGAACATGATGCAAGAGATGGTTAGACTGCAGACTGCATTTTTCTTGACCTTTCTTGCACTAAAGCTGCCAACAATAAATTTCATATTAATTTAATCTGATGATATAAAAAGTTGAATATAATACTATATATATATATATATATATATATATATATATATATATATATATATATATATATATATAAAATTAGGGGTGCAACGGATCAGAAAACTCACGGTTCGGATCGTTCCTCGGATCAGGAGTCATGGTTCAGATCAACAAAAAAAAAATCTCCCCCACAGTAATATCCACAATCTCCCTATTGGCAGGGCATTGCAGAGTATTGGCACTGCTGCCATCCAATCTCTCCCCTCCACTGTACAGATCAGTACACAGAGGGGAGAGAGAGAGAGAGAGGAACCGGCGTCATGACATGCTTGTTACAAGTGATCGCTCCGTCATTCGACGTGCTAAACGGCCGCCGGGTGTACCAAGATGGCCGCCGCTCCGGAGCTAGGCCAAAGCCGTGGCCTTGCCTATGGCCGAGGCCACAGAGGTGTCCCGATCGGATCACGGATCGATGATCCTTTGCACCCCTAATAATATTATATATATATATATATATATATATATATATATATATATATATATATATATATATATATATATATATTATATATATATATATATATATATATATATATATATATATATATATATATATATATATATATATATATATATATATAATATATATATATATATATATAAATATATATATATATATATAATAAATATATATATATATATATATTAAATATATATATATATATTAAAATATATATATATATTAAATATATATATATATATATATATATATATATATATATATATAATTTTTTTTTTTTTTTTTTTTTTAACTGTCATTTTCTGTATCGTTTTCGGCCTAGTGCATCCTTCATTTTCAGTTTCGGCACCAAAATTTCCATTCGGTGCACCCCTAATTAGAATCTGACATCACGAACGCAACACAATAGGATCTGGATCCCTTTTATTTGCTTAGCTTAACTAAATGACTTGTAGCGGTGATGACCTAATATTGCGGTTATCGGAAGGTACACCTAGATGCATTATCCCAAAACCTCAGCATCTCTCCCTGAAGTGGTCACCTGAAGTATACGATCCATTATCCTTCCCGTATCCCTCCCATTTGATGACATGAGTAGTTTAAGTTTGTAGTTGTTTCTGTAGAATGTATTAGATCTTATAGGACTGTAACAATGTATATGGTTTAAGCCGGGGTATGCCCAGAGGCTTTATTATGCAACTCTTTTTCACATAAACTCAGTTAAAAGTATTTAAAAAACAAAACAAAAAAAAAAAAAAATTGTATTTGAAACACTGCTGCGCAAATACAGTGACACATAAAATATTGCATCGGCCACCATTTTATTCTCTAGGGTCTCTGCTAAAAAAAATATATAATCTTTAGGGGTTCTAAGTGATTTTCTAGCAAAAAAATACAGAATTTTTTTTTTTTATTTATTTATTTTTTTCAATTGTAAACAACAAAAGCCAGAAAAAGCCAGGGTCAGCAAGTGGTTAATACAATGCAGTGCTGTATAGCACCAGCCATGAAGGGGTGGTAAATCTTTAGGAAGTCGAGTTGTTAATAGCTGTGGTAATCGGGAAAATAAATCTATATAAAACTCTTCCGCATATTTTTCTAAAGTCCAAGTGTGTTGCTTAATTTTTATTTTTTTATTTCCACTTTAATATTGTTTTGCCTAAATGGTGCTTAGCAAAGCATAATCCTTATCGTTTGGAGATAAGAGTCATGTGACTGTGACCTTCCTGTGCTGCGGGGAGTGGAGAACTCTCTTCTGTGATCCGCATCCTTGTAGATCATTCCGAGAACTTGTTCCAATGTAATTAGAGGATCTCAGACTGCGCACAAGATGTGATAAGTGCGCACACAATAGTGATGTTCCAGAATCTCATTCCTCAGCTGCTGAACGTGATGTATCTGACAAATCCAGGCTGTCTGCATTTATTTGCATGCAATAACCCTCATCCCAAATGACTTTAGAGTGCCACTTTGGCGCAACTTTGGATCAGTGTGCCTAAGTCGCGCATATTTGAATTGTTGTCATTGAAAACCATGGGGTGTGACCTGTCATGTGACTTTAGTGTCCAAAGTCGCATGACAAGTCGCACAAATGTGAATGGAGCTTAACAGTCAACTTCTCTTATTTGCTCACTTTTGATCTGTTATAGATACAACCAAAATGCGCGTATATATGTATGTGTGTTTTTTATATGTAGCGCTGGTAGATTTGTGATCTACCATCTGATAGGCAAATTTAGTGACTTGTTCGTTAGGAAGGTTAGATTTGCCTCTGTTCCAGCTTGGCTGACGTTGCGTGTGTTTCCATACTGAGCCGTGGGTGTCGCTGTTACCGCTGGCTGGTGTTGGAAGGGCGGCGTGTCTAAGCGTATGGGTGCTCATCTGTCCCGAAGACAACTCGGTGGAGGTGGTCCTCCGAGTTGCATTCTGGGCGAGGGTATTAATGGGACAGACGCCATATTTTGGGGGTTCGTTTTACAGCCACCTGCTGGCCCTCCTGGCCGACAGGTATGCGTTAGAGGGCTTATATATATGATTGATCCTGCCAGAACTCCAGTGGGCTTGTGGATTTGATTAAAATTAAGTTGATTTTTAGATTTTAAATTTTTTTTAAAGAGCTTCTGTCATCTCTGACCAGCTGTTGACTCACTAACAGTCCCATTCACTTTAATGGAACTGCCGGGAATGCAGCAGTGGCGGCAGCAGGTGAGTGGATGCCCGCCAACAGGCGCTGCCATGATGGATCTGAAATGACAGGTGCTCTTTAATTATAAGGACTTATTCTTGCTGGTAGTTAGAATCTTTATTATTTGCAAACAAAATGAAGGTTTCCGATTTAGAATAATTAGCTGTCAGGTTTGTTAAAAAAAAAAAAAAGTATGTTATTAGAACTGATTCAATCATACAGTTTGTAGTGTACATAGATTTGTAAAAACAATGGGATAAAGGATAATTCCTGAACTTTGTTTTATCTCATGGTTACTGTGAAATTGTGTGATTGCATCAATGCAGTGCATGTTATCTTCAGCTTGCAGAGCTTGGATTCATTAAATGAGTTTACCAAAAATGTAAATATTGCAGAATATACAGCCTCATGCTCCATTTCATGCTGAGTAAACTAAATTAGTTTTCTATTTAAGATACATTATCTTTAGATTTTTACTCCAAAAGCATTTTATTAAAATTAAATTTGATAATCATTAAACTGATTAAAAAAAAATAGATTTTTATCCGCACTGTCTGTCTTGTAACTTCCTGTGCATTCTACATCTGCTGCACCAATATCGGCCTTGCCCATATCACCTCTGTGAATTACTGAACACCCCCCCCCCTTCATGTTATGGAGATGAAGAAAGAGGGAGGTGTGCTATAATCTGGGACCGGGAGTCAGCAACCAAGGTGTGGCAACACTGTTCTCCATAGATAGAGTTCAGTAGGTGAGTGTTGCCACCCTAGGAAAGGGATCTCCAAGCTTTGGGTACATCTGGCACGCTACAAAATTTTATATGACCCACAGCTGGGGTCAGCTCCTGCTTCTTAATTGCAGCAAAATCGCATCGGTTTTAAAAATGAATGGCACCCGAGCATGCATTATGCA